>PVKV010010248.1:0-76688 GCA_004027835.1 Alouatta palliata | reverse complement strand
TTTTTTTTTTTTTTTTTTTTTTTTAAAGGAGACAAGAGTCTCGCTCTGTTGCCCAGGCTGGAGTGCAGCAGCACAATCTCAGCTCACTGCAACCTTTGCCTCCTGGGTTCAAGCGATTCTTTTCTTTTAATTGCATTTTAGGTTTTGGGGTAGATGTGAAGAACATGTAAGATTGCTGCATAGGTACACATGTAGCAGTGTGGTTTGCTGCCTTCCTCCCTATCACCTATATCTGGCATTTCTCCCCATGTTATCCCTCCCCAGCTCCCCACCTCCCGCTGTCCCTCCCCTAGTTCCCCACCACAGACTCCAGTGTGTGATGCTCCCCTCCCTGTGTCCACATGTTCTCACTGTTCAACACCCGCCCATGAGTGAGAATATGCGGTGTTTGATTTTCTGTTCCTGTGTCAGTTTGCTGAGAATGATGGTTTCCAGGTTCATCCATGTCCCTACAAAGGACACGAACTCATCATTTTTTATGTCTGCACAGTATTGTGCCTCAGCCTCCCAAGTAGCTGGGATTACAGGTGTGCGCCACCACGCCTGGCTAGTTTTTGTATTTTTAGTAGAGGTGGAGTTTTTAGTAGTATGGAGTTTTGCCATGTTGGCCAGGGTGCTCTCGAACTCCTGGCCTCAAGTATCTGTCCACCTCAGCTTCCCAAAGTGCTGGGATTACAGGAGTAAGCCACCATGCCTGGCCCAAGAAGTAATTTCATAAAGGATAAAGATTACATACTATGGAGATTTATGTCTCTAAGAAACAAAACTGATACAAAAAATACTTCAAAGTGTTTTTATAAAAGTTTTTAAACTCAAGGCCAAAACAGACTAAAAACTATTTTGTGTTTTTCCACAGTTAAATAAGGGGTAAAAACCATACAATTAGGTTCTATGACATGTCACTGAAGCATATTATCATACCTGTTAGGTCTTGAGGATTGATTATATTCTCTTGTTGGACTTCTGGAATACTTGTTGGTGTGTACTGCCATAAAAAATTAAAATGAAAGAGTGAAGTTGGCCAAATCTTAGATTTGAAAAGTTTTCCTGTCAATATGATATACTGAAGAGACTAACTCAACAACATCTAACCATATATAGTTTTCAAGTGTTTGAAGCTTTAGACTGTTCCAATAAACTTCTGACTCATTTAAATAAATATAAATACAAGGAATCCTAACTAAATTGTTAAATATGTGCATTTTATGAAATGATTTTTGAAGCGACAGGATAGGGAGACTCAAACCATATCATTTTTACTCTACTCCCATCACACCAGCCATTGTACTACTGTAGGTGACACGTGAATGGAGCCAAACTGTTTTCTCTGCATCCAGTATGGTTCCCTCCAATCTGTTTTCCAAAAACCTGCAAACATTGTATTTCTAAAATGCAATCCTAACTGTAATTCTCTACTGCTTAAAATCTCTCAGCTCACTACAACCTCTGCCTCCTGCGCTCAAGTGATCCTCCCACCTCAACCTCTTGAGTAGCAGGAAGTACAGGTGCATGCCACCATACCTGGCTACTTTTTTTGTATTTTTGGGGCGATGAGATGAGGTTTTGCCATGTTGCCCAGGCTGGTCTCCAACTCCTGGGCTCAAGTGATCCATCCACCTGGGCCTCCCAAAGTGCTGGTATTACAGGTGTAAGTCACTATGCCTGGCTTCTACTGCTTAAAATCTTAAAACTTGGCTGGGCACGATGGCTCACGCCTGCAATCCCAGCACTTTGGGAGGCCAAGACGAGTGGATCATGAGGTCAAGAGATCGAGACCAATCTGGCCAACACAGTGAAACCCTATCTCTACTAAAAATTAGCTGGGCATAGTGGCACATGTCTCTAGTCCCAGCTACTCAGGAGGCTGAGACAGGAGAATCACTTGAACCAGGGAGGCGGAGGTTGCGGTGAGCTGAGATTGCACCACTGCACTCCAGTCTGGGTGACAGAGCGAGACTCCATCTCAAAAAAAAAAAAAAAATCTTATAACTTTCATTTTGCAATAGACAATGTCAATAATTGATTAAGGCAAGAATCATCAATGGATATTAAAACTACAGGGTGACAGCTTCTGACAAATTACTAATACAGAGTGAAAAGGATGCCATTATAATGAAGAAATCTGGCAGGTACCATTCTAGCCAAGTGATTAGTGAGCATCACCAGTAATGGGACAAAATGACATTATGTATCTCCTGATATGATGTAAATGGAAGAATATGTCATTACCTATATAGTAATCTTGCCCTAAAATATTTAAGTTGAATCTAGTAATGAGGAAGCAATTTAAAAAAAGAAATCTAGACTGTAGGCCAGCCTAGACTGGTCTAAACTTCTCTTGTTTTTTCTCTTTTTGAACAAAAAGATGGAAAAAGCACTCTAGATTAAAGAAAAATAAGGAGAAATAATAATCAATGCAATGTGAGAGCTCCAATTGGATCTTGAATTTAAGAAAAAAAGAAGCTGGCCAGGTGCGATGGCTTACACCTGTAATCCCAGCACTTTGAGAGGCTGAGGTGGGCAGATCATTTGAGGCCAGAAGCTCAAGACCAGCCTGGCCAACATGGTGAAACCCCATTTTATAATACTAAAAATATTACACAAAAAAATTAGTCAGGTGTGATGGTATACACCTTTAATCCCAGCTACTTGGGAGGCTGAGGCATGAGAATCACTTGAACCTGAAAAGCGGAGGTTGCAGTGAGTCAAGATTGTGCCACTGCACTCTAGCCTGGGTGACAGAGTAAGACTCTGTTTCAAATAGAAAAGAGAGCCGGGTGCGGTGGCTCACGCCTGTAATCCCAGCACTTTGGGAGGCCGAGGCGGGTGGATCACGAGGTCAAGAGATCGAGACCATCCTGGTCAACATGGTGAAACCCCGTCTCTACTAAAACTACAAAAATTAGGTGGGCATGGTGGCACGTGCCTGTAGTCCCAGCTACTCGGGAGGCTGAGGCAGGAGAATTGCTTGAACCCAGGAGGCGGAGGTTGCGGTGAGCCAAGATCGCGCCATTGCACTCCAGCCCGGGTAACAAGAGCGAAACTCCATCTCAAAAAAAAAAAAAAAAAAAAAAGAAAAGAGAAAAGCTATAATGGACATGATTGGGACAACTAGGAAAATTGGAATGGAAACTGTGTATTACATATTGTTGAGACAATGTTAAACAGTGCAGTAACACTGAGTGTGACAACAGTACTGTCCCTTCTCTGTAAGAGAACTTTCTTGTCCTTATTAGATATAAAATGAAGTACTTATGGGATCAACTTACTTTCAAATGATTCCGTTTTATTTATTTACTTATTTTTGAGACAGAGTCTTGCTCTGTTGCCCAAGGCTGGAGTGTAATGGCGCAATCACGGCTCACTGCAACCTCCACCTCCCGGTTGCAAGCAATTCTCACACCTCAGCCTCCCGAGTAGCTGGGTAAACAGGTGCATGCCACCACACCTGGCTAATTTTTGTATTTTTGTAGAGACAGAGTTTCACCTTGCTTGCCAGGCTGTTCTTGAACTCCTGACCTCAGGTGATCTGCCCACCTCAGCTTCCCAAAGTGCTGGGATTACAGGCGTGAGCCACCCCACCGAGCCAAGTATCTATCTATACAGATGGAGAGCAAGACAGAGTAAAAACACAAATGAGGCAAAGTATTAACAATTAATGAATCAAAGTGAACTGTATAGGAGAACTCTTTAAGATTTTTGTAACTTTTCTCTAAGTTTAAAATTATTTCAAAATAAAAAGTCAGGGTGGGGTGAGGAATCTTGTAACTTTAGATGTAACCAAACTCCTTAGCAAGTAATAAAAGTCCTTTTATGATCTGTCTGCAGGCTACCTTTCTAACTTCATCTCTAATCACTTTCTTCATTAATATTTCACTCGTACAATTACATGCTGTTTCATACTGGTTTGTTTTAGGAGACAGGGTCTCACTTTGTCTCCCAGCCTGGAGTGTATGGCAACCACGGCTCACTGCAGCCTCCACCTCCCAGGCTGAAGTGATCCTCCCATGTCAGCCTGATGAGTAGCTGGGGCTACAGGCACATGCCAGCATGCCTGTTTTTTTTTTTTTTTTTTAAAGGCATTATAGGTGTGAGCCACTGACCCAGTCCACACCTGTTCTTTACACATACTCCTTTCCCTTTAACTGGATAATGTATGCATGTTCTTCAAGTCCAAGGCTTCTCTCACCTGGGGAACTTTTTATTGAACTGTTCACGTATTGGTTATATGACTGCATACATTTATAAAAACCTGAAGTATTATACACTAAAAAGGGTAAAATTACCTGGTTGCAGTGGCTCACGCCTGTAATCTCAGTACTTTGGGAGGCCAAGGCAGGCGGATCACTTGAAGCCAGGAGTTTAAGATCAGCCTGGCCATTAAGGCGAACCCTGTCTCCACTAAAAAAACAACCCAGCTGGCTATGGTGGTGCATGCCTGTAGTCCGAGCTACTTGGGAGGCTGAGGCAGGATAATCTGTTGAACCTGGGAGGCAGAGGTTGCAGTGAGCTGAGATCATACCACTGCACTCCAACCTGGGCAACAGAATGTTAATTAAAACAAATGAAAAATGAAAATAAAAGGGGTGAAGTTTATTGTATGTAAATTATACCTTATTTTTTTTAATGGAGGAAAACACCTTGCTATCCCTTATTCTATTGTACATTCTTTTACCTCTGGCACAGGAAGTGTAAGTACACTGTCTCCTTTAGGGTCCTTTATCTGGGGCTCTTCAACAGAATTTTCACCAAGACCCCTATCCAAGCCAAGTGTGCGGGGCCCTGTCTCAGAGGAAGCAATTGGAGCAACTGACAACATGTGAACCTCTTGAGAGCTCTCTTCCTGATTTTCATTTCTGAAAGAGAGTTTAGTATGTCATTTGAAATCAGGCAAATCATGGAAGTATTTTTAGAGCTAGGTGTGTAAAAGATCACGTAATGCATTGGTTTTCAAACTTTTAAAACATATTTAATGCAACAAAACTTCTTTTTCAAATTCTAACAGCCACAACTTAAGGGCTACAGCTGAAACAATGTAAAGTGAATCTCAGAATCTCTTCCCTCTTTTACCTTTCAGTTAGGTTTACTTCCTGAGGAATACTGGTCCCTTTGATACCATGTACAAATGCCAATTTGCTCGGCTCCTTATTCTCTGCTGTTATAACTGGTCCAAGGTTTTTATCTTCCAATTCTGTTGCTTTGGAAGCATTTTTCTCTGTTTCTTAAACAAAAAGCACACTTAAGATATAGACCAAAATAATACAGCTAAAATCCCTATATTAGAAACATATTTTATCTTAAAAGTAAGATCCCTATATAGTTATCCTTCCAAACTTCTCTTAATCCACAAATCAAGCTTATACACATGGCAGAAAGTTCTGGCTAACAGACTTCTGAATAGTAAAACAGATGATTAATAAATCCTGCTCTGCAAATATTTCGCTCCAGGCTGCCACAACTGTATCTTTACTTTATGGTACTAGCATCAATAATTAGAAACTCACATACAAAAGAGGCTTAGAGATGGGTACACGAAGGTTTGGCTAGTTCCACTTTAGAGGAAGTCTTGGGGAAGGGGCTGCACTGTAAAGAATAATATCACAAAAGGGGAAAAAAAAGTCATCCATATAGAAGAGGTAACTTGAGCCTGCATGTTGAGAGAGGTTTTAGAAAAGGTGATCCTTCATGGTTCTCATGTATTTTATATCATGTTTAGTGCAACACTAAATATACATGTTTAGTGCGATACCGTGAATAACACCATGGGACCCATCCAAAGTACCATTAATGATGCTGGAAGCGCTCCCAAGAGGCAGAGAAAAGTTGCAACGTTTTAAGAAAAAGCTGAATTGCTTGATATGTATTACACAATGACACCTGCAGTTGTGGTTGCCCACCATTTCAGACAGATGTTTCACCTTGTAAACAGATGACGAACTTTTGGTACTGATAAATACAATGCAGTACTGAAAATGTGTTTTCTCTTCCTTATAATTTTCTTCCTTTTATATTTTTTTGAGACAGGATCTTGCTCTGTCGCCCAGGCTGGAGTGCACTGGCATGATCACAACTTACGATAGCCTTCATCTTGCAAGCTCAAACCTCCAAGTAGCTGGGACCACAGGTATGTGCCACCATGTCTGGCTAACTTTTAAAAATCATTTTGTAGAGACAAGGTCTCCCTATATCGCCCAAGCTGGTCTCAAAACTCCTGGGCTTATGTGATCTTCCTGCCTCTGCCTCCCAAATAGCTAGGATTTCAGGTGTGCACCACCAGCACGCCTAGCCTGATTTTCTTTTTTCTTTTTTGGAGATGGAGTCTCACTCTCTTGCCCAGGCCAGAGTACAGTGGCATGATCACGGTTCACTGCAATCTCAACCTCCCTGGGCTCAGGTGATACTCCCACATCAGACTCCCGAGTAGCTAGGACTACAGGCATGTGCCACCATGCCTGGCTAATTTTTTACTTTTGTAGAGATGGGGTTCTGTCTTGTTGCTCAGCCCAGGCTGGTTTCAATTGAGCTGCCTGCCTTGGCCTCCCAAAGTGCTGAGATTACAGGTGTGAGCCACTGTGTCCAGCCCCAGCCTGATTTGCTTAATAACATTTTCTTTTCCCTATGGCTCAAGTACATCAGATGAAAAAACAGAAAAAAGAAAATTAAAAAAAATTTTCTCTAACCTATTTCATCATAAGAATATAGTATATGATACATATAAAATACAAAATATGTGTTAAATATCATATCAATAAGGCTTCAGGTCAATGGTAAGCCATTAGTATGTACATTTTTGGGGAGTCAAAAGTTATACATAAACATATATATTTTTTCAATTCATAAGAGACAGGGTCTATGCTGCCCAGGCTGGTCTTGAACTCCTGGGCTCAAGCCATCCTCCCGCCTTGGCCTCCCAAAGTGCTGGAATTACAGCTGTGAGCCATTGCACCTAGCCTATCGATCAAACAAACATGACAAAATGGTACTAATTAGTAAAACCACTTGGTAGATGTATGGATATTTATTTTACAGCTCATCTTACTTTTTTTTTGGAAGAAAATCACTTTATTCTAATTAACTCACAAAGCATAAAATCATCACAGCTAGTTTAAGGAGGCCACACAAACATTTGACCAGCTCCAAATTCTACAGAGTAGGAACGCCCCCTTTCATTTCAATTCTGAAGCAAGGAAGCTGGGAATGACAGGAGAGATTCAACTGATGGCTACACTTTATACTCACTATTAATTAAATTTTTATATTAAGTTAACTTGGTTATGAGAGCTGGTTTTCCATTTCTCCCGGTTGAACTTCTTGATTAGGCCAATCCGTTTGCAAGTCGGCACTGTTTCAGCACCTCACTGAAGCCCTCACAGAGCTTGATGTCCCCCTGGTTCTGGGCACACTCCAAGAACTGTTTGATCTCATAGAAGCAAGGCTGATGCTGCTGTGCCGGCTGGGTTCCCTGAGGCTCCTGGTAAGTGATGTCAGGCCTCGCAGGCTCAGGATCACTTCCTCCACTGAAGCCCCCAGTAATGGCGTGGCCCAATGTGCGCCCCACAGCAGAGCCCACAGCCATGCCAGCTGCAGTGGTTGCCATCTGGGACAGCAGACCTGGCTGCCGGGGTGCAGCAGCAGGAGAGCCAACTGCAGAGGTGGGTGCTGCTGCTGGTGGCTGAGCGGCTGGTGCTGGCCTGGGCGCAGCTCTCATCTGAGGGGCCCGGCTGGCCGGAGGGGCCATGTGGGAGGTGCGGCTTCGGCTTCCACAGGGCATCCTAGCTACAGGGGGGAGCTCAGCCTTCACACGTGCAATAGCAATAACCCCATCTTACTTTTTAATTTGAAACTATTTTATAGTAAGTTAAAACAATTTAATGACCAAATATTTCTTTGAAATGTTAATGTAATTTCTTGTGTCAAAATGATTTTGCAATTTATAAGAGAATAAAATTTACCTCTTTGAAAACCATTCCAAGCTCATGGTTAGGAAGAATCAATATTGTGAAAATGGCCATACTGCCCAAAGTTATTTATAGATTTAAAGCTATCCTCATCAAGCTACCTCTTCACAGAACTGGAAAAAACCACCTTAAACTTCATATGGAACCAAAAGAGAGCTTGCATAGCCAAGACAATTCTAAGCAAAAAGAACAAAGCTGGAGGCATCACACTACCTGACTTCGAACTATACTACAAGGCTACAGTAATCAAAACAGCATGGTACTGGTACCAAAACAGAGATATAGACCAATGGAACAAAACAGAGGCTTCGCAAGCAATGCCACACATCTACAACCATCTGATCCTTGACAAACCTGACTAAAACAAGCAATGGGGAAAGGATTCCCTGTTTAATAAATGGTGTTGGGGAAACTGGCTAGCCATGTGCACAAAGCAGAAACTGGACCCTTCCTGACACCTTACACTAAAATTAACTCCAGATGGATTAAAGACTTAAACATAAGACCTAACACCATAAAAACCCAAAAGAAAACCTAGGCAAAACCATTCAGGACATAGGCATAGGCAAGGACTTCATGGCTAAAACACCAAAAGCATTGGCAACAAAAGCCAAAATAGACAAATGGGATCTAATTAAACTCTAGAGCTTCTGCACAGCAAAAGAAGCAATCATTAGAGTGAATTAGCAACCTTCAGAACGAGAAAAAATTTTTGCAATCTACCCATCTGACAAAGGACTTATATCCAGAATCTACAAAAAACTAAAACAAATTTATAAGGAAAAAAACAAATCTATTCAAAACTGGGTGAAAAATATGAACAGACACTTTTCAAAAGAAGACATGTGAGGCCAACAAACATGAAAAAATGCTCATCATCACTGATCATTAGAGAAATGCAAATCAAAACTACTTCGAGACACTATCTCATACCAGTTAGAATGGCAATCATTAAAAAATCTGGAGACAACAGATGCTGGAGAGGATATGGAGAAATAGGAACACTTTTATCCTGTTGGTGGGAATGTAAATTAGTTCAACCACTGTGGAAGACAGTGTGGCGATTCCTCAAGGACCCAGAAATAGAAATTCCATTTGACTCAGCAATCCCATTACTGAGTATATATCCAAAGGATTATAATTTGTTCTATTATAAAGACACATGCACACAAATGTTCACACGAATGTTCATTGTGGCACTGTTTACAATAGCAAAGACCTGGAACCAACCCAAATGCCCATCGATGATAGACTGGACAGGGAAAATGTGGCACATATACACCACGAAATATTATGCAGCCATAAAAAAAATGGTGAGTTCGTGTCCTTTGTGGGGAGATGGATGAACCTGGAAACCACCATTCTCAGCAAACTGACACAAGAACAGAAAATCAAACACCGCATGTTCTCACTCATAGGTGGGTGTTGAACAATGAGAACACATGGACACAGGGAGGGAAGCATCACACACTCAGGTCTGTTGTGGTGGACTAGGGGAGGGACAGTGGGGGGTCGGGAGTTGGGGAGAAATAATATGAGGAGAAATGCCAGATATAAGTGATAGGGATGGAAGCAGCAAACCACACTGCCACGTATGTACCTATGCAACAGTCCTGCATGTTCTTCACATGTACCCCAGAACCTAAAGTGCCACAAAATATACATATTAAAAAATAATAATTATTATTATTATTAAATTTACCTCTTTGAGCTTCCAGTTCTTCCCCTTTGGTTACAGACAAACTGGAAACTTCCTGATAATCATCTAACCTGTTGGTCCCTAAAATCTTCTCAAGATTTGGTTTAGACTTGGCAAATCTACTTATTCTTGAATTACTGGTCACTTTAGAAGTTGCATTCCTAAAAACAGAAGATAGAGAAATTTATGAATCATGTTAGATATTGCTCTTTCACGTTAATACCGTCTGTCTAGCACTGATAGAGTGAATGACCTGTTAGGTGTCACACTGTCTACAAGTGTCCATTCATTAATACTAAAATTACAAAGTAGTAACTTTACTAGAGGTCTTGAGAAGAGAATTTAGTCTGTATTTGTAAAACAGAGCCATTTACATAAAACTATTTCATTAACGCTTCAAAGACACACAACATTCACTACAATAATTTAAATATGCAAACCATTAACCTAAAATCAAAATCAGTAAATCTTTAAGAGTAAGAAATTAGCATTGCCTACTTTACATTTACAAGCATTACTCAAAGCTATTAACTAATTTGATGGTGGTTTTAGTAATATGTATTAGTTGAACACTAATATAAACCTGGTTTGTGTAGCATTCTCCTTTATGTTCTCCATTAAACTAATTTCTTCTCTGCAACTTTGCTCCTCCAATACAATCCTGTTTTCTTCAAATGATGCAAGAGACGTAGTAATGACAGGTGAAGAAAGCTCCTGACATTCATGAACAATTCTTTGATTTACATTATCTAGGCTAAAAGGAATATGGCTTTTATCCTTTGAATGAACATGAGGAAGTATACATACTCCTACTGAAGAAAAAAAAACACAAAATTAAAACAAATCAAATTATATATGCTCAAAATAAATTCCTCAACATTTAGTAATTGCAAAATTCTGTATTATTAAAGTTTGCTTTATTTGTGCAGCAGCAATAGAAAAAGATAAAAAAATATATAAATATAATAAAGTCTTGTTGGCTATAAATTTAAATTTATGCTCTCCTATTTCATGCCAGGGATTTGATCTATTATGAGCTTAATAATTCCTTTTTTTTTTTTTTTTTTGAGATGGAGTCTCGCTCTGCTGCCCAGGCTGGAGTGCAATGGCCTGATCTCAGCTCACTGCAACCTCTGCCTCTCGGGCTCAAGAGATTTTCCTGCCTCAGCCTCCCGAGTGGCTGCGACTACAGGCATGTGCCACCATACCCAGCTAATTTTTGTATTTTTAGTAGAGACAGGGTTTCGCCATATTGGCCAGGCTGGTCTTGAACTCCTGACTTCGTGATCCACCCGCCTTGCTTCCCAAAGTGCTGGGATTATAGGCGTGAGCCACCACGCCCAGCCGAGCTTAATAATTCTTATAGACTAAAATTTTATTCTATTATAAGTAAAAATGAGTCTTTCTGTTACTTTCAGTAATCATACAATCTCAGATTTCAAGTTAGATAGCACTGCCATCATTTACAATTTTTAAAACCTTTATGTTCTATATGTACTTTATGTTCTATACGTTTTTGACAGACTCCACTGCAATACTCTGCCACTAAGAAAGGAGTCCCACACAGAACACAAATCAGAGATCTTCCTGATAAATATGTTTTCAAGCCTACAAGTCTAACATGTATTTATCTATTTTTTTTCTTCTCTGTCAGAATGAAGTCAAAACACAGTATTTATCTATTTTTAAGACAGGGTCTCACTTTGTTGCCCAGGCTGGAGTGCAGTGGCACGATCTCAGTTCACTGCAGCCTCGACGTCCTGAGCTCAAGCGATCCTCCCACCTAGCTTCCCAAGCGGTTGGGACTACAGGTGTGCACCACCATGTCTGGCTCATTTTCTGTATTTTTTTGTAGAGATGGGGTACCACCATGTTGCTTGAGCTGGTCTTAAACTCCTGAGATCAAACAATCACCAGCCTTGGCCTCCCAAAGTGCTGGGATTATAGGCATGAGCTGTCACGTCCAGCCCAAAAGTCTAATACCTAAAATGAATGGAGGCTGGGCACAGTGGCTCACACCTGTAATCCCAGCAGTTTGGGAGGCCAAGGCGGGTGGATCACCTAAGGTCAGGAGTTCAAGACCAGCCTGGCCAGATGGTGAAACCCCATCTCTATCAAAAATATAAAAATTAGCTGGGCGTGGTAGCAGGCACCTGTAATCCCAACTACTCAAGAGGCTGAGACAGGAGAATTGTCTGAACCTGGGAGGCAGAGGTTGCAAGGAGCCGAGATCGTGCCATTGCACTCCAGCCTGGGCAACAAGAGCGAAACTACATCTCAAATGAATGAATGAATGAATGAATGGTAGACTACTCATAACCAGGCAAAATAATTACCAGGAATAGTGTAATTATTCATTTCATGCAGTTAAAAGATACCGAGATTGGCTGGGCATGGTGGCTCATGCCTGTAATCCCAGCAATTTGGGAGGCCAAGGCAGGTGGATCACGAAGTCAGGAATACAAGACCAGCCTGACCAAGATGGTGAAACCCTGTCTCTACTAAAAATACAAAAATTAGCTGGGTGTGGTGGTGCACACCTATAATCCTAGCCACTTGGGAGGCTAAGGCAGGAGAATCACTTGAAACCGAGAGGCGGAGGTTGCAGTGAGCTGAGATTGTGCCACTGCATTCCAGCCTGGGTGACAGACCCAGACTCCATCTCAAAAAAAACCAAAAAAACAAAAAAAACTGAGATAGTAAAGATTTATTACTTGTCTGTGATTTCAGTCTAATAAATTTAAAAACTTGGTTGACATATCTTTTGGCTCTGTCCAGATTGAGAACAGTTTAAATTATTTTAAAATTACTTCAATCAGTTCTATTGTCTCTTTGTGCTGTATTTATCATCTAATTGTGAATACCATCCCAAGCAGCAACTCCCTTGCTGTAAGACACATGTATAAAGTGGTCAGTGATCAATGAGCTCAGTTAACCAATCATGTTCATGATGGTAAAGGTCGTATTCACTAGAGCAACCATTCCATGAATACCAATTATTGTTAATAAACCAAGTGCACGATCTAGAATGAGCTATTGCTACACCTAAACGGTAGTAAAATAACAGATGAATCAATACACACACATCACCTTTTATGGAAGAACAACAAAATGAAGACAACTTCAAATGTAAAAGGGTTATTACTAAATGTGGGTATAATTTCCTAAAAGTTAGATATTAGATGTTTCTATTTTTGGTAGGACTTAGCTTTCATTCTTACCATCACCCTGTTCGGTACTGATCTCTGACTGCAATACTAGATCTCCCATTGTAAGTAAAGTTATTGCAGCTTCGGTGCTTCCATCATTGGTACCTTGTGAGGAAATATATCAACATTAAAACAGAAGAACAAATCTGGAAATCTGTTTACTTAAAAAAAATTTTTAATTGAGGTGCTTATCTCCGAGTAGTAGGTTCCAATATCCTCTGAACCATTAATCCCTTACTAGGGTAGTCTTTTGCTCAGGTTATAAGCTACAAATAAATCATCACTGTTGGTTTTGACTCACTGACATGCCGCCCTCCCATTAAATAATATCTTCAAGGAAAATGCTCCCCTATTTGTGCAGATCCAGAGGAAATGCTCAAATACTTTTCATTTAAACATTTAACTTTTAATTCACTTTCTAAAATAACATTCTAAGAATCCACATTTCTCATAGAGATAACATACTCAATAGGTGAATCTTTTGGTTAAAACTCTCCAGCAAACCGATTCATTCATTATCCCCACTATAATATCACTGTACTAGTGTTAATCAAGGTAGTCTTAGCAGTTTCCTTGATAACAGTTACCTGGTTCATCTTGGATATGTTCAACTGTGGTCATTTCCTAAAAAAGAAAAAATTAAGTAACATCTTAAATATTTCCCCAAACATCTTCTGTTTTTCAACATGCACTACATTTTTAGAGGTCTTTCCACACTTTTCATTACAACAGTGTAAACTGGTTTGTCTTAATTTATAATTATTCACAAAATTTCACCAGCAAGAACAGAAATAATTTAAAGGACAAATTCTTATGTCTCTTGCTCCTGATTTTATCTTTTTTTCTGTATTACGTGCAGATTTTAACTCTGATCATATTGTTAGATACATCTACCATTCTTACTTTACTTTTTCATTTTCATAATACTTCAACTCTAGTTATATCTGTTGCCAAATTTTACCCAATGGAAACTAAGGCCTGAAGGGTATTGCAAAATTTTTATACTACTACGTAGATTAAAACTTAAATGCATTTTAATAAATTAAGAAGTTACAGAATCAATGTAAAGGGCGACAACTTAAGAAGCTTCACTGACCCACTCCTTAGTGAAACTGATTTAAAAAACAAAACATTTGAAAGCCTCTGAAAATGATCCTAATGACAAAAAGCAAATAAATAAATATCTATTCAAGAAAATCTGAAAATTTGCTAACAAAGGTGAGAGTCTATGTGAACCGAAACTGTTCTCTCTCTCTTTCCTCTCAGCTCAGCGTGGCAGAGACTTCACTTCAAACTGCTGCACCCAAAAAAACAAGGACCCCTGTTCCCAAGGTCCCACCTGGAGAGCATTTTTCCCTAGGGGAGCAAGACTTCAGCTCCTGACATCACAAAAAAAGTACAGACCAATATCTATTATGAATATGGACATAAAAATCATCAATAAAATACTAGCAAACTGAATCCAACAATGTATAAAAATTAGACATTATGACCCTAGAATTTATCCTGGGGAAGCAAAGTTGGTTTAACATCCAAAAATCAATACAATAAAAAACAAAATTCACATGATCATCTCAACAGATGAAGAAAAAGTATAATTCCAACTCTCTTTAATGACAGAAACATTCAACGAACTAGGAATAGAAGGTAACTTCTTTAACTTGGTAAAGGACATCTATGAAAAACCCATGGCTAACATCATACTTAATGATAAGACTGGATGGGATGAGTGGTAGCAGCCAGACCACCCAGCTCTAAGAAGGCTCTCAGCATGGTGCGGCTCACAGGCACCCAGCACGCACCTTCCGCCAGGCTGCAAGATGCCCAAGAGGGAGATCAGCTCAGCAGAAGAGCAGTGAAGGAAAGAGTCCAAGATGAGATTGGTATGACTATCAGCTAAACCTCCTCCTGCCAAAGTGGAACAAAGCCAAAAAAGGCAGCAGCAAAGGTTAAATCTCTGGACAAAAATGTGCAAACAAAATAAAAAGGAGGAACAAAGGGAAAACAGACCAAAGTGGCTAACCATGAAACTAGATTTGCCTACATAAAATGAATAAACAAAAACCAAGGTGAGTCCAAATTCTGATGAAGTCTGAGAGAAAAAAACCCAAGTCTAATTACTATAGAGCATATCTTACTAACAGTCCGTCTCCCTTCTTGTACATTCCAGAGGAATGTTTTTATAAACTGTTTCATAAATGCAAGTTTTTTAGTAACTCTAGAAACATTTTTAAGAAGGGAATCCCACTTTTTAAGTGTAAATGTTTTTAAGAGGTAAAAATCATTTGCTGGTTGTATATTTTTTGGTGCAATCAGAAATAGTGTGGGATATTGAATTATAGAAGGCTCTGATTACCTTGGGTATAAGCTTAACATTCCACCATATTAACTGGCAATATGGAGTCACAGTCCTACATCTGATATCTTGAAATTTATAAGTTACTTTTATTCCCATGGTTTGGTTCTGTTTTGTTTGAGACAAGAGTCTTGCTCTGATGTCCAGACTGGAGTGCAATGTTGACGATGACAGCTCACTGCAACCTCACCCTCCTGGGCCAAGGCAATCCTTCTGACTCAGCCTCCAGAGTAGCTGGGACCACAGGCGCATGCTACCATGCCCGGCCAACTTTTAGAAAACATATTTGTAGAGACAGGGTCTCCCTATGTTGCCCAGGCTGGTCTTGAACTACTAGACTCATGCTATCCTCTGACCTCCCAAAATACTGGGATTACAGGCATGAGCCACTACACCTGGGCCCATGTTGTTTATTAGTAAAATTGCTTTCTAAAGAAAACCACTCCTTGATCATGGCTCTCCCTGTCAGAATTGTGTGTGCTCTATAAATCTTTGGTAGTGGTAGTCCTGTTTTCCTACTAACTCTGTTAATGTTCTGTGAAAGATTGAAAATTTGAGTATGTAGTATATATGACATTAAATTGTAAATTGTGGAAGTATTTAACAGCTTATCAACATGTAAGAATGCTGGTACTTGACAGCCTTTTAATGAAAAGCTGCCTCCAAATTTTAAGCTGGAAAGTCACTGGAGTAACTTTTAAAAATCATTACAATACATGGCTTTTTAGATTTTCAGTACAAATGTGAAGAATTGTATACTGATCCTCAACACAACCAACAAAATCTCAATTATGAAAAAAATAAATGATGAAAGACTGAATACTTTCCCCCTAAGATCAGGAATAAGACCAAAATGTCCATTCGCTCTTCTATTAAACACTGAACTATAGGTTCTAGCCAGGGCAATTAGGCAAGAAAAAGAAATAAAAGGCATTCAGGTAAGAAAGTGTCAAAAGTTGAATTTCGTCCCCTAGAAAGATATGTCAAAGTCTTAATCCCCAATAATGTGAACATGACATTATTTAAAAATAGCGTTATTTGTAGATAAAATCAAATTTAGATGAGGTCATATTGGATTACAGTTGGTCCTAATCCAGTACGACTGGTGTCCTTTCCTTATAAGATGAGAGGATACATGTGGTGATGGAGGCAGAGGGTGGAATTATGCTGCTGCATGCTAAGAAATGATAAAGACTGCCGGCTACCACCAGAAGGCAGGAGAAAGGCATGGGATGGTTCTTCCTCAGAGCTTCCAGAAGGAACCAACAATGGTGATTCCTTGATTTTGAACTTCTAGACTCTAAAGCTGTGAGAGAATAAATTTGTTTTGTTTTGTTTTTCTCATCTCCATAAGTGCCTGGAGAATTTTGTCATTTTAAGCTACCAAGTCTGTGGTGCAGAGTACCTGACTTAAAAGTTTTTCATAGGCCAGGCATTGTGGCTAACACCTGTAATCCCAGCATTTTGGGAGGCCAGGATGGGCCGATAACCTGAGGTCAGGAGTTCAAGACCAGCCTGACCAACATGGTGAAACCCCATCTCTAGTAAAAACACAAAAATTAGCTGGGTGTGGTGGCAGACACCTGTAATCCCAGTTACTCTGGAGGCTGAGGCGGGAGAATTGCTTGAAACTGGGAGTCAGAGGTTGCAGTGAGCCTCCGAGATTGCGCCACTGCACTTCAGCCAAGGCGATAGAGTAAGCATTCTGTCTTAAAAAAAAAAAAAAAAAAGTTATTTTATGATAGGTTTATCAGGTTATAATCTACCCATAAGTTGAGAAGCATCTGTACTTTGTTACAGTGATCCTAGGAAATTAATACAGAAAGAAGTGAAACTATCTTTATTTGCAGATGACATGATTTTACATATAGAAAATCCTAAGGAATCCACCAAAGAAGTTGTAGGATATAAAGCTAATGTACAAAAATCAATTTTACTTCTACATACTTGCAATGAACAATCCAAAAATGAAATTAAGGAAACAATCCCATTCACAACAGCAACAAAAATAACAACATACTTGGCAATAAATTTAACAAAGAATTGCAAACTTTATACAATAAAAACTACAAAACATTGTTGAAAGTAAAAGATCTAAATCAGCCAGGCTCACACATGTAATCCCAGCACTTGGGGAGGCCAAAGCAGGCAAATCACTTGAGGCCAGGGGTTTGAAAACAGCCTGGCCACCCATCTCTACTAAAAATACAAAAAAAAAAAAACTGGGTGTGGTGGCACATGCCTGTAATCCCAGCTACTTAGGAGACTGAGGTACAAGAATTGCTTGAACCCAGGAGGCGAAGATTGCAGTGAGCCAAGTTTGCACCACTGCCCTCCAGCCTGGCCGACACAGCAAGACTCTGTCTCAAAAAAAAAAAAAAAAAAGAAACACAATGCACACTCATGCAAATGCATAATGCACACACAGCGTACACTCATAAAAACACATGCACACACAAAGCACACTCATACACATAATGCACACAATGCACACTCATACAATGCACACACAATGTAGACTCATACAAACACATGCACACAAAATGCACAAACACATACCTGCATATTCACAGAACGCACATTCACACACACACACACTGCTGCACATACACACATGCATACTAATGCACATACATATGTGTCCTCTCACACACATACATGTTTCCTCTCGTGACATTCCATCTTCCCCCTCAGCTGACCTCTTTGGAGCTTCCTGGTCAGGGTGACTGTGGGTAAACAACTAATCCCTCTGTGACCATTGCTCTGACTTTAAAGTAGAGTGGTGCTAGGACATGCCTCCTCTGAGGTGGTGTGGATGAAGACTGGTCACATGGAAATGATTGGGAATGGGGCATGGCAGGGCAATGCTATCCCCAGCTCTGCTGGCTTCAGGAGAACAAGGGTCTTCACTGAAAACCAGCAAATTTCAGAGCAGCTGTGGCTGTGTGGGTTCACCTGCAGAGAGCAGGAAGACAGACGAGGAGCTGAGGGAGGTAAGACACCCTGGCCTGGCACCTCACTTTCTGCTGCTACAGGAAAAGAGACGAATGGGTCAAAAGATTTCCCAGCCATGACAGAGCTGCTCCTAATCATGGCTCTCGACCCAGGGGACATTCAGGGTGACCTTGTTTTCCTCCTTCCTGCAGTTAAAAACAATTTTCTTTCAATAATTGTTGTCCAAAAGGCTGGGCTCAAGGTGCTTCTATAGTAGCTGTTCCTTTGCTTTTGTTTTCAGTAGCACCAACGTCAGGCCTGGAAATTAATATTTTGGTCTTTGAAGCTGTAGGTAAATAAGAAGCTACAGAGAGGACTGCCTCTCCGGATTATGGTTGCTCATTATTGAAAATGATCTCCATGGAGATGCAGAAGGTGGGAGTGTGGGGCAAGGACTAAGAATTACATCCTGAGTATGACATACACCCTGTGGGTGACCTGTGCAGTAAAGTCTCAGACATCAGTGCTCAATAATTCATCCCCATAACCAAAAACACTGTACACCAAAATGTACTGAAATTTCAAAAAAAAATTAAATAAAACTTAAAGAATAAAAAAAAAAAGAAAAAAAAAAGTAAAGAAGATCTAAATAAATGGGAAGACATCTCATGTGCCTGCATCAACAATCTCAACACTGTTAAGGTATCATTACCCCCTAAACTGATCTCCAGATGCAATGCAATCCCAGTAAGATTCCCAGCTGACTGCTTTGCAGAAACTGACAAGTTGATTTTAAGACTCATCTGGGGTTGGGGTGGTGGCACGTATCTGTAATTTCAGCACTTAGGGAGGCTGAGATGGGAGGATCACTTGAGGCCAGGAGTTTGAAACTGGCCTAGGCAACACTGCAAAGCCCTGTCTGTACCAAAAAAAAATGTGATATAATAAAAATAAAATTCATATGGAATTGAAAGAGACTCATAATAGCCAAAACCATTCTGAAAAATAATAAAGTAAAACTCATACTTCCCAATTGAAAAACTTACTACCAAGTAACAGTAATCAATATAGCATTACCAGCATAAAAACAGACATGTAGATCAATGCAACAGAACTGAGAATTCAGAAATATACCCATATATCTACGGTCAGCTGATTTTTGCTAAGGGTGCCAAGACTATTCAATGGGGAAATAATAATCTTTTCAAATAAATGGTGATAGGACAAATGGATAGCCACATGCAAAAAGAATTAAGTTGGATAATGAGGTTATCGGTGTACAAAAATTAACTCAAAATGGACCAAAGACTTAAATGTAGAAGCAAAAACCATCTTTTAGAAGAAAAATGGGTAAATCTTCATGACCTTGGGTTTGACAAAGGACTCAGATCTGACAACAGAAGCACGAGCAACAAAAGAAAAAATAGATAAACTGAACTTCACCAAAATTCAAAACTTTTGCTTCAAAGGAGATCATCAAGAAAGTGAAGACAATCCACAGAAAGGGAGGAAATATTTGCAAATCACATACCTAATAAGGGACTTTTATGTAGAATATATACTCCTTACAACTCAATAATAAAAAGACAAATAGCACAATAAAAAAAAAGACAAAAGCTTTGAACACACATTTCTCAAAGATAATATACAAATGGCGAATAGAAACATAAAATGTGCCTGACATTATTAGTCACCAAGGAAATACAAATCAAAGCCACCATGAGACATCACTTTACACTCACTAGGACAGCTACATCCAAAAAGTCAAGCCAGGCACAGTGGCTCATGCCTATAATCCCAACACTTTGGAAGGCTGACGGAAGAGGATCGCTTGAGGACAGGAGTAGGAGACTAGCTTGAGAAACACAGCAAGACGCCAACTCTACAAAAAAAAAAAAAAAAGCTGGGCATGGTGGCACACACCTATAGTCCCAGTTACTTAGGATGCCAAGCGGAGAGGATCATTTATGCCCAGGAGGTCATGGCTTCAGTATGCTACAATTGTGTTACTACACTCTAGTTTGGGTGACAATGCAAGGCCGTCTCAAAAAAAAAAATCAAAAAATCCAAAAAGTCAAATAATAAGTGCTGGCAAGAACATAGAAGAACAGGAACCTTGATAAACTGCTAGTGGGAATGTAAAATGGTATAGCTGCTTCAGAAAACAGTTCAGCAGTTCCTCAAATGATGAAACATAGAGTTACCATATGACCCAGCAATTACATTTCTAGAAATGTAGCCAAGAGAGTCTGGGTGCGGTGGCTCACACCTGTTATCCCAGCAATTTGGGAGGCCAAGGCAGGCAGATCACAAGGTCAGGAGTTCAAGACTAGCCTGGCCAACATGGTGAAACCCCATCTCTACTAAAAATACAATGGGCATGGTGGCACATGCCTGTAATCCTAGCTTCTCAGGAGACTGAGGCAGGGGAATCATTTGAACCAGGGAAGTGGAGGTTGCAGTGAGCCAAGACTGCACCATGGGACTCCAGCCTGGGAGGAACTCCATCTCAAAAAAAAAAAAAATGTACCCAAGAGAAATAAAAACATATATCCACAAAAACACTTCTGTATGAATGTTTACAGCAGCATTATATATACCAGACAAAAAATGAAAATAATCCAAATGTTCATGAATGAATGAATGGATAAACAAAATATAGCATAGCCATATGAAACATTATTTGGCTACAAAAAGTAATGAAGTACCACTACATGCTACAACATAGATGAACAGTAAAAATGTTACAAAAAGTAAAAGAAGTCAGACACGAATGATGAGATTTTATAATTTCATGTCTACGAAACATCTAGAACAGGCAAATCTATAAAGACAAAAGGCAAATTACTGGTTCCCTAGGCCGGGGAGGTTTGAGAAAAAATGAGTAGTGACTGCTAATGAGGTTTCTTTTTGAAGTGATGAAAAATCCTAAAAGTGACTACGATAATGTTTACACAACACTAGAAATCACTGAATTGTGCACTTTAAATGATGGGTAAATCATACAGTGTGTGAATTATACGTCAATAAAGCTGTTTTTTTTAAAGTTACAATTTCAAAATAAATACCAATAATGGAAGAGTACCAAATAAAATGCAACAAAATATATTTTAACTAGTTTACACTTAGTATAAATTTAATGCAATTGAATTTTAATGTAAAAGTCTGAGGATATTAAGAGTTTTGCCCACAAACAAACAAAATCATTTTTAACTATTCAGACTAACAGCTCCTTATATAAGAGAAATTAGCTAAGAATTGTCTGTAAACCTAAAGCTATCAAAATAAACCTCCAGTCTTTTCAAAGTAAACAAAGAATAAAAGGCCAAAACATATTAAAATGGATGCTTACAAATGACGGTGCATTCAAATTCTCTTCTCCTTTCATTTCTTCAGTAGTCACATCTGTGTTTGGAAGCTGATGTTCAACAACAGCTATGGATCCTACATCTGGGACATTCACGGTTATTTCAAGCTGTCAAAATAAAGTTTTATCATTTTGTTTTGGCATACTATGAAGACCAAAAGAAAACCTCATCTTCCACATGAATAAGATAAAATGCTAAAATGAAGAAATAATCCATATTCATACATGACTTAAAAAATGAAAAGGAGTAATTCTTATATTGACTGACAGCAATTTGGCAAAAGTAAAACATTTACAATTTTTGAGAGGGCTGTGACTATTATCACCAGTAAGCAAACTTTCTAAGACTCATCTTACTGCCTGGCATTTCATTTTCCGTTTTCTTCACTTTGTCCTTACTTTCCCCTAATTTCTCTGTTCAGTCTGTTAGCATTTAAAGAGCACTTACTAAAAACTAGAGGGCAAGGGGTACAGGGATATAAAGTCAAAGAAGACAAGTTTGGTCCCTATCCTCAATGAACTCACAATCCAACAGAAAAGCAGACATGTAATCAACTAACAATACACTGTCATAAATGCTATCTATAATGAGTTGAAGGCCCTTACAAATATTTATCATAACACCGCCCCCATCCCAACTCCCTTCTCCCACGACCCCAAAGCCTGCATGATTTTTGATACCCAGGGCAACAGCCATGTAAAATAAGAAGCTCACTCACATTTATTCTTCATTTTTCAGTCCTGGTAGTTAAAGAGCCCTGTAATCTGAACACTAAAAAGATATTTATCTATCAGAATATATATAATACACTCTGGTTCTTATTATTTTATTTTTTTGTTTTTCTTTTGTTATTTTGAGGCAGGGTCTCACTCCTGTCGCCCCAGCTGCAGTGGTGCAATGATGGCCACTATGCCCAGGCCTATTGTCTTATTAACAGAAAGAAGAGTATAAAAGGTTGTATGGGTGAGTAGAAACTGTGAGTACAGAGTCATGTCTGAGAATCTGCCTTCAAGATATATATTTTTTTTGAGACAGGGTCTCAGTCTATCACCCAAGCCAGGGTACAGTGGCACCATCAGGGATCACTACAGCCTCAACCTCTCAGGCTCAAGCAATCCTTCCGCTCAGCACCCCCAAACAGCTGGGACTACAGACATGTGTCACCACGCCTGGCTAATTTTTGTATTTCTTGGAAAGAACAGGTTTCACCCTGGCTGGTCTTGGAACTCCTGCACTCAGCGATCTGCCCACCTTGGCTTCCCAAAATGCTGGGACTATGGACATGAGCCACTGTGCCCGGCCAACATATATGCTATAATTACATTTGTATGTGCCACATCTGACTCCTCAGATACAAAATTTAGAGAAAAATCTTTGATAATATCTAGTAGGACTGGGATGAACTAAAACATTCAAGTGAGTGCAGGGAACTGTAGTTCAAGTTACTCAGGAGACTGAGGTGGAAGGGTCACTTGAGCCCAGGATTTTGAGGCCAGCCTGGTATAGCAAGATCTTGTCTCTTAAAAAATGAATTTAAAAACAACAGGCCGGGAGGGGTGGCTTAAACCTGTAATTCCAGCACTTTGGGAGGCTGAGGCGGGTAGACTGCTTGAGCTCAGGAGTTTGAGACTAGCCCGGGCAACATGGTGAAATCCAGTCTTTACCAAAAATACAAAAAAAGAAAAATTAGCTGGGCGTGGTGGTGTGCACCTGTAGTCCCAGCTACTTGGGAGGCTGAGGTGGGAGGATTGGTTGAGCCTCGGAGGTGGAGGTTGTAGCAAGCTGAGATTGTGCCACTGCACTCCAGCCTGGGCAACAGAGTGAGACCCTGTCTCAAAAAAAAATAAAAAGAAAAAAAGAAAAGAAAAATAATATAATTTAAAAATTTTAAAAGTTCAAGTGATATGAGAAGAAAAATACTTTTTAAAGAGTTGGGAGTGGATGGGAAAGGGAATATTCTATAAAGTAATTTAAGTTGGTTTTTTAAGCATTATACAGTTTATTTTTAAAAAAGACTTGTAATTCATATAACATACAATTCACCCACTTAAGGTGTACAATTCAAAGAATTTTGAGATATTCTCACAGATACATGCAAATCATCACCACATTCAAATGTGGAACACTTTCGTCACTTCAAAAATAAACCTTATACCCATTAGTTATCTCTCACTTAACCCCTTTCTTCCCCATCTCCCAATCCCTAAGCAACCACTAATCTACTTTCTGTCTCTGTGGATTTCCTTATTTTGGACATTTCATATGAATGGAATCATATAGTATGTGAGGTTTTGTAACTAGCTTCTTTCACTTGGCATAAGGTTTTCAAAATTCAACCATGTTGTGACACATATCAATAATTTATATTCCTTTATGGCTGAAAAACATTCCATTGTATTTCAATACTTCTGGTCTCCTCCTGTTGTCCAGGCTACAATGCAGTGGCACAATTGGAGCTCACTGTAACCTCAAACTCCTGGGCTCAAGCAATCCTCCCCACTCAGCCTTCTGAGTAGCTCGGATTATAGATATGCACTGACACATCTGGCTAATTTAATGATTGAATGTAGAGACAGGGTCTTGCTATGTTGCACAGGCTGGTCTAGAACTCCTGGCCTCAACTGATCCTCCTGCCTCAGCCTCCCAAAGCACTGGTATTACACATAAGCCACCACCCCTGGCCTTTCAAGGAAATTTTTTCTAACATATAAATGAATTTCCCTGTTTAGAAGGCTGGCCATAAGGAACAGAATTTAAGGAAAGCCTTGTTCAGTTATTATCATTAATGCTATTTAAAAAGATAGCCTGTATAGGCCAGGTTCAGTGGCTCATGCCTGTAATCCCAGCACTCTGGGAGGCTGAGGTGGGCAGATCACCTGAAGTCAGGAGTTCGAGACCAGCCTGGCCAATCTGGCAAAACCCCTTCTCCACTAAAAATGTAAAAAATTAGCCAGGTGTGGTGGCGGGCACCTGTAATCCTAGCTACTCAGAAGGCTGAGGCAGGAGAATCGCTTGAACCCGGGAGTCTAAGGTTGCAGTGAGCCAAGATTGTACCATTGCACTCCAGCCTGGGAAACAAGAGTGAAACTCCGCCTCAAAAAAAAAAAAAAAAAAAAAAAAAATTAAAAAATTTTAAAAAGAAGAAAGCCTGTATTAATTCAAGGATACAGTCTGGAATCTAATTTTCAGAAATTAATTTCTGATAATAGTTTTCACTAGCAATCTGCCTTCACTCAAAGAAATAAAACACAAAATATATAGCTAAATGCACTCTCATGCACCATTAACCAGAAGTCTTTACACAAAATTACCCTTCCTTCTGCATTTTCTTGGATTCACATAATGCTTACATTCACTCTCTTTACTCTGTTCTTTACTTTGAATTATAAGAAACAACCTCATTTTGCATCATTTAAATTAGCTTCAACCATTTCATTAATTCATTTACTCTAAAACATTTAACAGGTTATTAACAGTGAATAAAATAAAAGGTTTTAACTTCCCTTCATAATTGTGACTTTACAGATTCAGGCAATCCATTAATTCTTAATGGAATTAAATTAACATTTAAAGTTTACCTTAATTATCTCAAACATTAATTGTTTAATGTTTCTTACTGCTTCTTTTATTGTCACCATTATCTTAGTTAACTCTGATTCGTTTCAAATGACTTAGAAACGATCATAAATGCTTACACATAACTGACTCAGATATGCTGCTCAGTAAGCCAAAGGAGTGACTGAAAAGTGAGGCAGAACAGAAAACTATGAAGTTACAAAGTTGGAATGGCAGACTAAGGCAAAAATGTAACGAAGCTAAATATGTTTCTCTACTTCACAACAATTAGGATGGTTACTATCAAAATTTAAAACGTAACTTCTACTGGTGAGGATGTAGAGAAACTGGAATGCTTCTAAGCTGTTGAGAGGGATGTAAAATGATACAGCCCAATGAAAAAGAGTACAAAGGTTGCTTTAAAAGTTAAATAAAGAATTAACATATAATCCAGGCCGGGTGCAGTGACTCATACCTGTAATCTCAGCACTTTGGGAGGCTGAGGCAGGTAGAACATTTGAGGTCAGGAGTTTGACACCAGCCTGGCCAATGTGGTAAAATCCCACCTCTACTAAAAATACAAAAAAAAATTAGCTGGGTATGGTGGCAGACGCCTGTAATCCCAGCTACTTGGGAGGCTGAGGCAGAAGAATTGCTTGAACCCGAGAGACAGAGGTTACAGAGAGCCAAGATCATGCCACTGTACTCGACTCCAGACTGGGTGACAGAGACACCATCTCAAAAACAAAACAAAAAAATTAACATATGATCCAGCCGTTCCACTTCTGGGCATATCCCCCCAAAAGTAAAAAGCAGAGATTCAAAGAGGTATTTATACAACTATGTTTACACCAGCATTATTTCTAACAGCCAAAAGGTGAAAGCAACCCAAGTGTACACTGACGATAAAGGAATAAACAAAACGTGATATGCACACACAATGGAATATTATTCAGCCTTGAAAATGAAGGACACGCTGACATATGCTACAACATAAATGAACTGTGAAAACACTATGCATTCACAGACAGAAGATGTAGGAAAGTGGTTGCCAAAAGGCTAGGAGGTGCAAGGAATGGAGAGTTATTGTTTAATGGGTATAGAATTTCAGTTTTAACAAGATAAAAAGAGTTGGCAAGGGGTGCAAAGCAGACCTGGAAGTGACCAGGGAGTGACCAGGCCAGACGGGACAGGGCTGGGGCTCTCAGGACAGGTGTTGGGAGTTTGTAGCTTTTATCTTGTTTTTTTTTTTTCTGCCAGGCTAGGAGACAACCATTCATTGTGGGATGTCTTAATCATCCTAAAAAAGAATGCAGTAGCTCATGACTATGATCCCAGCACTTTGGGAGGCCGAGGTGGGAGGACTGCATGAGCTCAGGAGTTTGAGACCAGACTGGGCAACATAGCAAAACCCCATCTCTAAATTAATTTTGAAAAAGATTAATTAATCCATGCTGTGGATGCATGGTAATGATGACAGCATGAGAATGTGTACATGTGAATGTTCTTAATGCCACTGAACTGTACACTTAAAAATGAATTAAGGTGGCTGATGTCTGTAATCCCAGCACTTTGGGAGGCCAAGGTGGGTGGATTGCTTGAGGTCGAGTTCAAGACCAGCCTCGTCAACAAGGTAAACCTGTGTCTCTACCAAAAATACAAAAATTAGCTAGGCATGGTGGTGCACACCTGTAGTCCCAGCTACAGGAGGCTGAGGCAGGAGAATCACTTAAACCGGGGAGATGGAGGTTGTGGTGAGCTGAGATCCCATTACCGCACTCCACCCTGGGTGACAGAGTGAAAGCTTGTCTCAAAAACAAAACAAAACAAAAACAGAGAGATGGTAAATTTTATGTTACATGTATTTTAGCACAATTTTATTTTATTTTTTTATTTTTCTGAGACAGAGTCTTGCTCTGTTGCCTAGACTGGAGTGCAGTGACTTGATCTCGGCTCACTGCAATCTCCGCCTCCTGGGTTCAAGCAGTTCTCTTGTCGCAATCTCCCAAGTAGCTGGGACTACAGATGCCTGCCACCACGTCTGGCTAATTTTTCTATTTTCAATAGAGACGCAGTTTCACCTTGTTGGTCAGGCTGGTCTCAAACTCCTTAACTCAGGTGATCCACCTTCTTCAGCCTCCCAAAGTGCTGACATTACAGGTATGAGCCACCACGCCAAAGAAAACAAGTATGTCCCTTCTACCTTCTCTATCAACCAGAAAACACCTGCCAAAGTGTTTGGAAAATTAATCAGAAAGTAGATTAAGCAGCTTACAGGTAGGTACAAGTGTAAGCAGATTTCTCTCACTGTTGTTATACTGACTCCCTTGTTGGGCCTGGGCCATAGGGGCTGAGCAATCACAAAAGGTTATACAAGGCCCCAAATTATATTTGGTTAGAAGTTACTTAGAGAACGAACTGTTCAAATCCTAATAATCACTAAGAGAAGAAATAATGATCTCCTAAAAGAAACGAGAAATGAAAGCCAAGTTAAGATAAAGTACCAACAATTAAAAAAAAAAAAAAAAAAACAAACCAAACCTCTTCCATTGTTTCCTCAATCTGAGCAGAAACAGGTTCAGGAGATCTGAGACCAACAGGTACAAACACTGGAGCTTTGTTTACTTCTTCAGGAGCAAGATGACAGCTTTCTTCTTCATAGTCAGACTCAAAATCATCAGCATCATCATCTTCTTCCTGGGAAGCCCGAAGAGTCACCAGCATGGCCTTGGGAGCCCTAGGTTCCTTCTTAGAGGTCTTACCCCGAACTCGTTTTGATCCACGACCTCTGGTGACATTTGGTTTGATCTTTCTAGGCATCCTCCTTTCTCCATAATTTCTCTCATATTCAGATGCAGAAGTGATAGTGGTTTTCCCATCCGGGGCAATTTTTGAGTGATTTGATTCTTTTAACGGTCGTGGACAGCTAGATGTTTAATCAAAATAACAATAAGGTCATATGCACACAAGGATAATTTTAATGAAAACCAAACTTTTAGAGTGAAATTTCAGTTCCAGTCATTAAAATGAAAATTCCCACCATTCTTTTAAAATCTCATGCTGTGAAAATAAAAAGGAATTAACTACTACTTAGTTTCTCATTCAGAGTTAACTCTTAGTTATCTACTTACAAATTTTTCATAGTAAGTTTTAAATTCTGGGTCATTCTTTCCCGTAATATGAAAGTGAAAATAAAATAAACACAAAACTGAAAATTACTAGAAGAAAAAGAGAAAAGACACAGAACCGGCAGGGCGCAGTGGTTCATGCCTGTAATCCCAGCACTTTGGGAGGCTCAGACAGGCAGATCACTTGAGGTCAGGAGTTCGAGACAAGCCTGGCCAACACGGTGAAACCCCATCTCTACTAAAAACACAAAAATTAGCTGGTTGTGGTGATGCACGCCTGTAATCCCAGCTACTCGGGAGGCTGAGGCAGGAGAATCGCTTGTACCCAGGAGGTAAAGGTTGCAGTGAGCCGAGATTGCGCCATTGCACTCCACCCTGGACGACAAGAGTAAGTGAAGCTCTGTCTCAAAAAAAAAAAAAAAGACACAGAATGAATAAATACAAAATATGAGATGAAAAAGTAATATTAGTTTATCCTATCCGGTAAACAGATTAGGTTAAAAGAAAAAGGCAGCAGAAACCCATGAGAGCAGTGCTAATTTCTACAACTTAAGTTTCTTTCCGTTTTCTTTAACAACTACAGAAGTAGGGTATTCTTCCTTTGTGTTTGTGACTTCATTTGAATGAGCACCCTAATTACTTAGCTAATATGTACTCCTCTTTGCTCAAGTTTCTACCCAAGTCTAACAGACTGAACATCCAGAAATTTCATTCTACCAGTAAGTTAAGGTAAAAGTTAAGTGATTTTTATTTCCTACTGTGCAAGTTTTTGTAAATAAAATGTTACCTTGTTAGTTTATTGAGCTGCTCTTCAACAACTGAAGATAATGAATTATCTCCTACAGTTTCCTCTCCAGCCCTTCTTGATGGTCCAACTTCTTCTAATTCAGCATCTATTTTTGCCAAAGCAGACTCT
Organism: Alouatta palliata; assembly: GCA_004027835.1. Taxonomy (NCBI): domain Eukaryota; kingdom Metazoa; phylum Chordata; class Mammalia; order Primates; family Atelidae; genus Alouatta; species Alouatta palliata. The sequence continues at coordinate 47,565 of PVKV010010248.1, read as the reverse complement.
TTAGAACCTACATACTCTTTTCTTGCTGAAACCTCCAGAGATGTCAGAAGTTCAGTTTTTTCCTTAAATTTAAGAAGAAATTAGCTAGTATTACTACAGAAAAAAAATCTCTGTGTTAATTTGGCTTGGCAGTTAGGCCAAAACCTCTAAGCTTACACATATATACAAGCAATCAGTCATTTTTTACAATAGTAGAAAGTCAGTCACTTTTCATAATGGTTACAGTACGAAAGTCAAAATTATATTTTACTCACGCTCTTCATGACCTTGACAAAATAGACCTCACTGAGAAAAAAAATTTTTTTTTTGCCCAAACTTACTTTTAGAAGGAACTGGGTGTTGGAATCTCCTTTCTGCAGCAAATGATCGTCTCGCTTGCCTGCCTTGCTCTGATCTGTTGTGCCTTTTTCTAAAACTGGTTCCTCTTTCTTACTTTGTGCTCTTCCCAAATTTGGCTTAGCCTTTTGGAATTTCCTTCTTGTCATTTGTACTGGACTAGGAACATACGGTTTATTTTCATGGCTAGAATGAAGTGCAAATCACGTTGAAGAACAAAAACCAGAATTTCTTGTTGATAAAACAGCTGTTACATCAAACAATTTTGGATACAAATCAATTCTATGTTCAAAGGACTATAAATAAATTAGCGATAAAATCAAGCATGTACAGTGAAACCACACATTGCTGATATGAAAGGAAGAACTTATAAAGCTTTTATATCTTCCATTTTCTATACAGCTTGAGGAGGTTTTACATTTATATTAATCTTTTTAAACTTTCATTTATTTATTCTATTATGTGATTTCATGCTACTTTAATTTTCAGAGAAATCACAAGATACCAAAAAAATTCCAGTAGCTGAAGACGGATTTTATAATGGCACTTTAAACAAATGCCTTCAACTGGGCTCCCAAAGCATGAACAAATATATGACAGTTATAACCAACTTGGTCCCTCTAGTTCAAGAGTAGGCTTGAAGGCTAGAGTCTATTCTCCCACCACATGCCTGAAATCTCATGAAAAAGGGTTTACTGACAGCCAGTATAATAATGTCCTCAATATAATCTGTTTATATCTGCCAAATCAGAAAAAGACAATGTTTTAGCATTCAATAGGTAGCCATAGCTCCCAAGGTAACCTCAATAGCTATCTAAAGGTTTCCTAGAAAATATTTTAGCAACTGGCAAGGAACTAAATTAGGAAGTTTAAAAACTAATACAAATCTGGATATTTATAAAGAATGACTGAGTATACAAGTACCTATCATGAGTTCTCTGAAATATCTGCATTAAAAATTAATCTTTTCATTTATTTATTTTTTCTTTCTAAAATAGGGAACCCACCCTCGAGAGATTAAAAATTAATTTTTTTTCTTTTAGCAGGGCTAACTCATAGGCAGTGTGCCTAGAGTCAGCCAAAACTAATCTTAAGCAATATTTCTAAATAAATTACCTAGGAGTACTTAGAACATTTCCAAATGTACTAACCCTCCTACGTTCTTCTGGCAGTAAACAACACAGAAGTTCACAGGAAGTTCTAACAAGGTTACAATGCTGGCTCATGTAGACTAATGTATTTGGTAAAACAATCATATTTAAGTATAAGCTATTTACAATCATGATTCTGCAGAGGTATTTAAGAACAAAATATAAATAAGCCCAATGTGCTACTGAAGTCAAAATGAACAACAAAATGCCAAACTTGGCCAAGTGCAGTGGCTCACACCCGTGATCTTGGAAACAAAAGTAATCCATGCTGGGCGAAGTGGGTCACGCCTGTAATCCCAGCACTTTGGGAGACCGAGGCAGGTGGATCATTTGAGGTCAGGAGTTTGAGACCAGCCTGGCCAACAGGGTGAAACACCATCTCTAGTAAAAACACAAAAATGAGCTGGGTGTGGTGGTGGACACCTGTAATTCCAGCTACTCATGAGGCAGAAGCATGAGAACTGCTTGAACCTGAGAGGTGGAGGCTGCAGTGAGCCAAGATCATGCCACTGCAGTTCAGCCTGGGCAACAAGAGCAAAACTCTGTCTGAAAACAAAACAAAACAACCACAAGCTGCCGAACCTAAGAATAAGCTAATTTAAAAACTATACAGAGAGAGGCCAGGAGCACTGGCTCATGCCTGTAATTCCAGTGCTTTGGTAAACTGAGGCAGGTGGATTGTTTGAGGTCAGGAATTCAAGACTAGCCTGACTACATGGTCAGATCCCTGTCTCTACTAAAAATGCAAAAATTATCCAGGCATGGTGGCAGGCACCAGCAATCCCAGCTACTCAAGATGGAGGCTGCAGTGAGCTGAGATCACGTCACTGCACTCCAGCCTGGGCAACAGAGAGATTCCGTCTCAAACAAACAAAAACTATACAGAGATAGTTACTTTCAATTACTATACAGCTAACAGCTGAAATATACTTCGTAAACTAGAAAAGGTTTAAAAAAAGGGGGGGATGGCCGGGCATGGTGGCTCATGCCTGTAATCCAAGCACTTTGGAGGCCAAGGCGGGCGATCACCTGAGGTTGGGAGTTCAAGACCAGCCTGACCAACATGGTGAAACCACGTCTTAAAAAAAAGGTGGGGGGGAAGGAGCGTGACAGGTTTCCATACAGGATGTTTTAAAGTTAGGGCTATCTCATCAAGAAATACAAAGGCTAAGCATAATAATCTGAAACACAGTCTGTTTCAAGAAACACTGCCTATGTAACTGCAGAATTTGCTAGTCTGAAAGTTATAAATCTTGAAAAATTTAAAACTAAACTGCTCGGCCAGGCACAACAATTTCATGCCTGTAATCCCAGCATTTTGGGGGGCCGAGGCAGGGGAATCACTTGAGCCTAGGAGTTCAAGACCAGCCTGGACGACATGGTGAAACCCTTTCTCTACAAAAACTAAAACAATTAGCCAAGTGTGGTGGTGCACACCTGCAGCCTCAGCTACTTGGGAGGCTGAGGCAGGAGGATCGTTTGAGTCTGGGAGATTGAGGCTACAGTGAGCCATGACTGCACCACTGCACTCCAGCCTGGGAAAGAGAGTGAGATCCTGTGGGAAAAAAAAGACAGATGAAAGAAGAGAAAGAAGAGAGGGGAAGGGGCAGGACAGGGGAGAGGAGGACAGGCGAGGGGAGGGGACAGGAGTGGAGTGGAGGGGAGAGGGGAAGGGAAAAAAGGAGGAAGGGAAGGAGAGAAGGAGGCAGGGAGGGAGGGAGGGAAGGAGGGAGGGAGGGAGGAAGGGAGGGTGGGCGCAGTGGCTTATGCCTGTAATCCCAGCACTTTGGGAGGCAGAGGCAGGTGGATCATGAGATCAGGAGTTCAAGACCAGCCCGGCCAACATGGTGAAACCCCCAACTCTACTAAAAATACAAAAATTAGCCAGGTGTGGGAGAAGGCGCCTATAATCCCAGCTACTTGGGAGGCTGGGGCAAGAGAATCACTTGAACCTGGGAGGCAGAGTCTGCAGTGAGCCAAGATCACGCCACTACACTATGGCCTGGGTGACACAGCAAGACCAGGAAAGAAAAGAAACAAGAAAAGAAGCCAGGCACAGTGGCTCATGCTTTTCTTTTTTTTGAGATGGACTCTTGCTCTGTTGCCCAGGCTGGAGTGCAGTGGTGCGATCTCAGCTCACTGCAAACTCTGCCCCGCCAGGTTCAAGCAATTCTCCTGCCTCAGCCTCCTGAGTAGCTGGGACTACAGGCATACGCCACCACACCACCTAATTTTTGTATTTTTAGTAGAGATGAGGTTTCACCATATTGGCCAGGCTGATCTCGAACTCCTGATTCATGATCCACCCTGGCCTGAGCGTGAGCCACCACACCTGGCCTGGCTCATGCCTTTAATCCCAGAACTTTGGGAGGCTGAAGTGGGTGGATTACCTAAGGTCAAGAATTTGAGATCAACCTGGCCAACATGGCAAAACCCCATCTCTACTAAAACTACAAAAATTAACCGGATGTGGTGGAGGGCCCCTGTAATCCCAGCTACTTAGAAGGCTGAAGCAGGATAATCACTTGAACCCAGGAGGCAGAGGTAGCAGTGAGCTGAATTCATGCCACAGTATTTCAGCCAGAGTGACAGAACAAGACTCTGTCTCAAAAAAAAAAAAACCTAAACTGCCAATATTACTTTATGTAAGTCACTTAAGTGCCCTAATCTATTTAGTCAATTATTAATGAAAGCATTAGGGAAGGCTGACCTCAAGGTCTCTAGTGTTTTAAAGGTTCACTTGGAATCAAAATCAAAATCCTTACAATGGCCCTATATAATCTATCCATCTTCACTCGCAGCCTTTACATCTCATTCATCTACTGTTCTTCCTCTTTTGCACTCTGTCCTACATTGGCTTCTTTGCTGTTCTCTAAGCATGCCAGCATATTCTTCTCTTGACTTAGTGCTTTGAATTGCTCCCCCTTCCCCAGGACATCCCCTAGACTCAACAAACTCCTTTACTTCTTTCTTCTTATTTTTTAAAGGCACACAGCACCCCACTTGGTTAATTTTTGTATTTTTTTGTGGAGACAGGGTTTTCCCTTGTTGGCCAGGCTGGCCTCGAATTCCTGGGCTCAAGTGATCTGTCAGTCTCGGCCTCCCTAAAAGCTGGGAATACAGGCATCAGCCACCGCACCTGGCCCTTCACTTCTTTTCAGTGTACCCTTTCAATGAAGTAATCTTTGGTCACTGCTTATTAAAAACTGAATCCCCAATCACAATACTCCCTACTCAAACTCTTTACTTTTCTCTACTTATTATTTATTCAACTTATTTCTCTTGTTTATAATCTGTTTCCCAATTAGAATATAAACTCCACAGTGATGAGTTTTTTTCTTTGTTCACTCGTATATCATCAGCACTTAGAACAATGCCTGGCACACAGCAGACACTAAATGTTTGTGAAATAAATGAATATGTAAGGTTATTTTCAGTGGCAAATTTTTATGATTATTTGCCAAAATAATCATAAAAGACCAAAAAGGGATCATACGTAGTAAATAATTCCATAATTAGTAAGTAGGAGAAGTGAATGATGTAAACAAATTCATCTGTAACATTTCCTAGACATTATCAGAGTTAAATTACTCATCAACATAATCCTACATAGAATTTGTAATACAAGTATAATGCATTTTAGTAAAAATCATTTCATTTAAATATCCAGTTTTAAAAATTGAAAAATGGCTAAGTAATGGAACCTAAATATTCATGTGAAGTAAAAATTGGCCTTAATCTTAAAATGAAAGCCAATATGGAAAGGCTTTTCAATGCACAGAACAGGAAACAATCAACAAAGTGAAGAGAAAACCTACAGAATGGGAGAAAGGAATTCCCAACTATCCATCTCACAGAAGTTAATGACCAGAATATACAAGGAACAAAAACAACTCAATAGCAAAAAACAAATAATCTGATTAAACAACAGACAAAGCCAGGGGCAGTGGTTCACTCCTGTAATACCAGCACTTTGGGAGGCTAAAGCGGGCAGATCACCTGAGGTCAGGAGTTCGAGACCAGCCTGACCAACATGGAGAAATCTCATCTCTACTAAAAATACAAAATTAGCTGAGCATGATGGTGCACGCCTGTATTCCCAGGTACTCGGGAGGCTGAGGCAGGAGAATCGCTTGAACCCGGGAGACAGAGGTTGCAGTGAGCCAAGCTCATGCCATTGCACTCCAGCCTGGGCAACAAGAACGAAACTCCCTCTCAAAAAAAAAAAAAGAATATGCAAAAGATCTGAATAGACACTTCTCAGAAGACATACAAATGGCCAACAGGTTTTGAAAAAATGTTCAACATCATTAATCAACAAGGAAATGCAAATCAGAACTGCACTGAGATATCGTCTCACTGCAGTTAAAATGGCTACTATTAAAAAGACAAAAAAATTACAAATACTGGTCAGGATGTGGAGAAAGGGGAAAACTCATACATTGTTCATAGGAATATAAAGTAGAAATGCCATTACGGAAAAAAGTATGGAAATTCCTCAAAAAACTAAAAACAGAACTACCATTTGATTCAGCCATCCTACTGCCAGGTATATGTCCAAAAGAAAGGAAATCAGTTTATCAAAGAGATACCTGAATTCTCATGTTTACTGCAGTGCTATTCACAATAGCCAATACATAATACCAACCTAAATGTCCAGCAACAAATGAGTAAAGAAAGTGAGAAAGTGTGGTATACAGCAACATAGATGAAACCAGAGATCATTATGTTAGGTGAAATAAGCCAGGCACAGAAAGACAAATATTGTATGTTCTCACTCATATGTAGCAGCTTAAAAAGTGTATCTCATGGAGGTAGGGATTAGAATAGTGCTCACCAGAGGCTAGGAAGGCAAGAGGGAAGGGAGTAATGAGAAGCTGGTTAGCAGGTACAAAAATACAGTGAGATAGAAGAAATAAGTTCTGGTATTCAATAGTATAGTAGGAAAATTATAGTTAACAATTACTTATTATATATTTCAAAATAGCTAGAAAATTATGTTGCCAATACAAAGATAAATGTATGAGGTGATGGATATTCCAATTACTCTGATTTCATAATTATATATTGTGAATAACGCATCAAAATAGTACATGTAGTCCAAAAATATGTATGTATAACTATTATATAATCCAAAAAAATTTTAAGGCTTTTTAAGATAAAAAGCTTGGGGCTGGGGGGGTGCGGTAGGAGCTATGACATTGGAAATAAAAGTAATACAGGCTGGGCGAGGTGAGTCACGCCTGTAATCCCAGCACTTTGGGAGGCCGAGGTGGGTGGATCACCTGAGGTCGGGAGTTTGAGACCAGCCTGGCCAACATGGAGAAACCCTGTCTGTATTAAAAATACAAAAATTAGCTGGGTTTGGTGGCAGGTGCCTGTAATCCCATCTACTCGGCAGGGAGAATTGTTGAAGCTGGGAGGCAGAGGTTGCAGTGAGCTGATATCATGCCACTGCACCTCCCGCTTGGGTGACAGAGTGAGACTCTGTCCCCTCTCCGCCCAAAAAAAGGCCAGGTACAGTGGCTTATGCCTGTAATCCCGGCACTTTGGGAGGCCGAGGAGGTGGATGACTTGAGGTCAGAAGCTCGAGACCAGCCTGGCCAACATGGTGAAACCCTGTCTTTACTAAACATACAAAAAATTAGCCAGGTATGGTAGTGCATGCCTGTAGTCCTAGCTATTCCATAGGTTGAGGCACGAGAATCGTTTGAACTGGGGAGGCGGAGGTTACAGTGAGCCACAATGGAGACACCAAACTCCAGTCTGGGCAACAGAGGGAGACTCTGTCTCAAAAAAAAAAAAAAAAAAAAGTAATCCATACTAAAATAAAAGCTTCACATTAGAAGCTTGTCTAAATGAAAGCCAATTGTTTCAATCATCTAAAATTAACAGGTTGGGCATGGTGGGTCACCATGTAATTCCAAGATTTTGGGAGGCCGAGGGGGTGGATCATTTGAGCTCAGGAGTTCAGGACCAGCCTGGGCAACAGGGTGAAACCCCATCTCTACAAAAAAATACAAAAATATTAGCCAGGTGTGGTGGTGTGCACCTGTGGTCCCAGCTACTCGAGAGGTTGAGGGGGATGGATCGCTTGAGCCCAGGAAGTTGAGGCTGCAGTAAGCCATGACTGCATCACTGCACTACAGTCTGGGCAACACAGTGAGACATCTTGTCTCAAAAAGTAAACATAATAAGGCCAGGCGCAGTGGCTCAAGCCTGTAATCCCAGCACTTTGGGAGGCTGAGGCGGATGGATCATGAGGTCAGGAGTTCGAGACCAGCCTGGCCAACATAGTGAAACCCTGTCTCTATTAGAAAAAAAAAAAAAAAAAAAAGTAAACATAATAAAAGAAAATACAAATCAATAGCACCACGTTTTGAAAGATGACCTTCTAGCTTCACCTAACTAGAGGGTGAGAAAGGATACAATAACATCTCCTCTGCATTTCCCAGAAAGCCAAAGTCCCTCTACCTAATTAAAGGAAGCTGAAATATTTAAAGTATATTCATAACTGCTAAAACATCCTAGATGAAAATTAATAAATACTTCACTAAAACATGTTCTAGTTACAAAGACAGTAAATTAGATGGACCATGAACTATATACAGAAAGGAACGGTTTTTACTAAAGAAAAGAACACATCTTGCTTTAATATCAATGATAATAAGGCAGATAGCAAATAATAAATAAAAGTAGTAATGTCAAAACTTCCTCACCCTACTAGCTCATTTCATTTAAAAGATACCATTCTTACCATCTGGCTTTGATTTAGTTACCTCTAAATATAGCATACAGTAAGTACTTCATATAAGTCCCTATTGAGGACTTTTAGTCAGTAGGTTATAAACTTTTCTTTTTTTTATTTTTTATTTTTATAGAGACGAGGTCTCACTATGTTGCCCAGGCTGGTCTTGAACTCCTGGACTCAAGCGATTCTCTCGTCTTGGCTTCCCAAAGTGCTGGGATTACCAGCATGACCGCACCTGGCCTAAATTTCTAAAAAAGATAAAAAGAACTTAAGAATCTTTGCCTAATATTAAAAGTTTAGTTTTGGTACCAAAAATGAGGATGCTGGTCAAACTTTTCAGAGAAATTACATATATTTAAGAGAATATCATATACTTAAGAGTATCACATACCATGCTTTTGTACCAACTTAAAAGATAAAAAAGAAAGAAAAAAAGAATATCATATACTTAAGAGAATATCAGCCATGCAATTCATACAGTATTCAAGAAGATTTAAAAGACTCTAGTATCAAAAGTATCTATTACTTTATCCTTTTAACATTTTCAGGATGTGAAGTTAGTAATGTATAAAATCAACTATGCAAAAATATAACCTTTATCTTTGAAAAATCTTGTGTTTCATTAAAAGCAAACTCACCTGACTGTTTTACTTGTTTTGTTAACATGAAGGTTTTCTACAAGAACCACCTGGCTTTGATTTTCATACATTCCGTATTCTGAAACTGTGGAGGATGGAATTTCAATTTCTGTTTCAATCTGAGAATTTGACTGAAAAGACAAAATCAGATTCGTATGTTATTTTTATAGCAGAATATACCTCTTAAAATATTTCCATCATTAAGAAAGATACTTAGTTTTGAAGAATTCCTTTTCTTTTTTAAATGTTTGTTTATTTATTTATTTGAGATGGTCTCATTATGCTGCCCAGGGAGGTCTCAAACTCCTAGGCTCAAGTGATCCTCCTTCCTCAGCCTCCTGAGTAACTGAGATTACAGGCGCATACCACCATGTGTGGTTAATTCTTTAAAATTAGATTCAGACTGGATATATAATGTTCATATTCTGTTGCCAAAACAAGGATGCCTAGTTCAGAGAAAAGTTTCACAGATTATTGCAAGAATATGTTTACATAATACTTTGAAAACTGTAATAGTCATCTGCTACGAAATCAAAAATAAAAGTTTAATGGTTTGGTTTTTTTTAAGAAAGAGTTTTTTGGTTCAAATAAAGATTATTTTAAATCTAGATTTTGCATTAGTAGAGAAATGAACAGAAAAGAACTACCTAAAGTGAACATTTTTAATCTACTTGGGCCTTTTTCCTACTACCAAAAGACCCATCAATAAGAGATTAAACTGTCATTCAAAACAGCATAATGTTATCCAGCAAAAACAATGCAACTCCGTATTTCTTGATCCAGAAAGCCACTTAACATAGTATTAAGTGAATAACAGAAAGTTATAATATGTAATAATTTTATTGTTTAAATTTGCATAAGTGTGCATATATGTGTGCATGGAAATAGATCCAGTAAGATATATCAAAAGATTTTCAGTGGTTATCTCAGAGTGAGATTTACGTTATTTATTATATTATTTTGTGTTAATGGAACACTTCACGATGAATAGCTTCATTAGTTAGAAAAGAAATATATCTATTTTCACTTAAAAAAAAAAAAAACTAGAAGAGCAAATCTGAAACAAAACCGGATACTGTATTCATTGAGTAGATTGTCAGATGCCTGTATTTCTAAGCCATATCTGAGCTATAACTTGATATTGTAAATGCATTAAAAGGTTCAATTTAATTACGTAACAATAACTCACCACAATTAAGACTTTCTTTTCACTTTCATCCCTTTGTAATATTGTTCTTTCTTCCTTAATTATGCCTTTGGTATCACTTTTTTCTACTATCTGCCTTTGTCCTGCCTTTCTTACATTTGGTCTCGGTCTCTGAAGTCGGCCCCTTACTGGTCGAGTAGTTGGAATGACACTTTCCTTCATTTCTTGCTGGCAAGTGTTTATATTATTAGTCCTAAACAAGGGGACAGGGAGAAAGACAGGGCACTTGACTGTAAAAAGTTGAAAACTAACGTAGAAATGTAAAATTTGGATCTCCTCTAATAAAGTCTCTCAAAAATACTTTGTACCATTAAAGGGAAATTGCTTTCTGATTATAAACATCTTACTTTATAAAAGAAAGCAGTTGTTTCAATTCTCAAAAGGTAATAAACTTATATGATATATCTAGAGTAGCTAAATAGTGGTTGCCAGGTGCTGGAAGAAGAGGAGAATTAGTTAATATTTAATGGGTACAGAGTTTCATTTTACAAAGATGAAAAACAAAGTCTAAAAATGAATGGTGGTGGCAACTGGACATCTATGTGAATACACTTAACGACACTGTACATTAAGAAATAGTTAAAATAAAAAAGTTAAAATGGTAAATTTTATGTTATCTGTATTTCACCAATTTTTAAAAGGTAATGGATATATATAGCTTATATACATACAGGCTGAGTAGCCCTCATCCAAAATGCTTAGGACCAGAAATGTTTCAGATTTTTTTAGATTTGGAAATATATGCATTATACTTATCAGTTGAGCATCCCTACTTTGGAAATCCAAAATGCTCCAATGAGCATTTCTTTTGAGCACCACATCAGCTCTCAAAAAGTTTTAAATTGTGGAGCATTTCAGAATTTTTGATTAGGGATGCTCAACCTGTACTTTTTAAATGCAATGCTTCGTATAGACTCTTAAGCAGCTGACAATGCACATGGCAGGCAACCATTAGAAGGTATTGAATTAAATCCGATATTATATTTTAGGCAGTCCGCTAAATTAATAAAATTAAACCAATATTCTTTATGTTCACTTTTTAAATGTATTAACGTATCTCAACAAAAATGAGAAATATTTAAAAGAAGTGTCTCTCTTATTTTACGTTTTCAAAGAAAGTAACTGTTTACCCCACAGAAACAACTGAGTCATTTTCCTGGGCTTGTGCTGACTGAGAATCCTCTTTAGGTTCACAAGAATTTGAAGGTGAAAGGTTATTTTCAGTCTGTATACATGGCAATATCACAGCTTCCTCATTTCTGTGATCTGATGTGTCTTTTTCTCTTGATATCATTAGGGAAGTTTCATCCTAAAAGGCAGAAAAAAATTTCACTGAGGTTTGCTGAAAGTATAAAGAAATAAGAACTTTCTTATTCTACTCATACAAGTATAAACTGCTATCATCTTTGTAAAAAACAATAGGGTAGTTAGTCTATACCAAAATTGTAAATTCCCAGCAGTTCTACTTCTGGAAATTTATCTTATAAATATTTAACAAGTAGAAACATACATACAAAAATATTGATTGTAACAATTTAAATGCCACCTCCTCCACTGGAAAAGACAAACAAAAAATCAGAAATAAGACAGATCTGTCATTAAGGGACTGAATAAATAAATTTTAATTTATTTACAATGCAATAGTACCTAATCATTTAAAAGAAGATAAATCTCTTTGTACTGATCTAAAAAGAAGCTCACAATATTTTAACTGGAAAAATCAGAAGGCAAGAATTAGTGTCATTTTGGAAAACAATAAAAATATCTGCCCATTTTATTATTTTGTAAATATACCAAAAAGTCTAAGTGGATATATTCAAAATTGCTGTATGATTAACTTGGGGGAAAGGGATGTGATATTAAAGGCTCACTTTTTAGAATATATATAATTTTCCAAATTGAAATTTCTATAATCAGAAAATATAATACAAATGTAACTTATCTTTTATGACTATAAGCTTAGGAGAAAAAGTATAAATGTTGATACACAGTAAAGTACTGAGATATTTTAAAATGTCAAGAATTTTAATTCTAAAAAGGACTTTATATGTGGAAAACATTCAGTTTATAATTATTCATTTCATGTTTTTGATGGTATTTTACACAATCTTAATCTGTTATGGAGAAAGTTAATAAAGTAAATAAAATATTACCTTTAACTCAAATCAAACTTACATTTCACTTTCACAACAGAGTGAAATAAAAAACTATTATTGCCATCAGGCACGGTGGCTCATGTCTGCAATCCCAGCACCTTGGGAGGCTGAGGTGGGCGGATCATGAGGTCAGGAGTTCAAGACCAGCCTGGCCAACATGGTGAAACCCTGTCTCTACTAAAAATACAAAAAGAAAATATTAGTGGGGCATGGTGGCACATACCTGTAGTCCCAGCTACTCGAGAGGCTGAGGCAGGAGAATCGCTTGAACCCAGAAGGTGGAGGCTGCAGTGTGCCAAGATCACACCACTACACTCCAGCTTGGGTGACAGTGAGACTTTGTCTCAAAAAATAAAAATAAAAATAAAAAACTATTTTTACATATATACATATATATATTTTTATAGTACTTTAGGTTCTGGGGTACATGTGCAGATCATGCAGGATTGCTGCATAGGTATATACGTGGCAATGTGGTTTGCTGCCTCCATCCCCCAATAAAAAACTATTATTCTCATTTTTCCTATGAAGAATCCTCAATGGTCACAAAGCCAGAACTGGAACCAGAGCCCAGACCTCCTAAACGCTTTCCCACAACAGGCTTGCCCATTATCAGATATCTGAGATTCTTACACAAATTACGGGTAATAATGAGGCATATTAAGCATGGGAACAATATAACATGCAGCAAAAACTACACAGAAATATTTGTAAAATTTTAATGCCAAGTGCTTTTAGTAGCCCTTAACTTTAAAAAAAAAAACCCACACAGAACTTCCATTTTAAATATCACTCACATATTGAGAAGGGACAGTATCAGGTTGTTCATTATTCTCTTGCATCACAACAGTCTCCATTTTCTTGGTTTCTGATTTCTTCCCAGATACATATTTTTCTGATTCTGTAGTCTCTCTCTTCAAAGCTGCCCTTGCTAAGTTTGGTTTTGGTCTTTTGAATCGACTTCTCACAAAAGGTGCTGGTTTAATTTCAAGTGGCTTCTGTTCTTGAGGAAGAGATTTGCTTTTGGGACAAAGATTATCAAGCTTTAGAATGAACTGAAGGGGCAGTGGCAACAGTCTCAGGACAACCTTAGAGATTGGCAGTAAACATTTAATTCTTTTTTGCTGGAGACAGGGTCTTGTTCTGTCACCCAGGCTAGAGTGCAATGACACAATCATAGTTCACTGCAGCTTTGACCTCCATGGGCTCAGGTGATCCTCCCATCTCAGCCTCCCAAGTAGCTGGGACTGCAGGCATATGCCACCACACCCAGCTAGTTTTTGTATTTTTGTAGTGATGGGTTTCTGCAGCCTATTGTCCAGGCTAATCTCAAACTCCTGGGCTCAAAAGATCCACCCACCTTAGGCTCCCAAACTGCTAGGATTACAGGTGTGAGCCGCCATACTTGGCCTAATTCTAATTCTTAACAGGAAAACAAATCGAACTATCTGGTAGATCCTGAAAAACATGAGTGGTACAATCCAGGTATGAGCCCAGGAATTATATCATCTCTGCAGAAAGAAAATAGGAGTCTGTCAAACCTGTATTGATTTTAGACTGTTACATACAATTTTGTATGTCAGTAACTTTCACAACTATCAGAGTGACCTCAATCCTCTCCCAGTCTTCCCAAAACTATCTTAAATCTCTAACTCTATCCTGCATATGTTATACCTTGAAATCTCACTTAAACATAATCTGCAAATATAACTTAATATCTGTGTCTTTAAAAATACACTTGTACCTTAAATTAATATCTGAAAACTGCTCTGGAACATCTGGAGATCGAAGCCCCTGGACTTCTGTTTTATCAGATTCATGAGTCTGTGAAGAAACCTTGAAATGACTTAAGTGACTCGATACTTCTTTTTCAGGATTTTTTTTTTCTTCTACAGGTGTATGTATCATCGACAGTACTTCGCTGCTGATGTTCTAGAAAAACAGTAAAAAAAATCAGCACAAATAAAATATTCTTTAAACATCTCATATATTTAAAACAAAAGTCTACTATATTCTAAGCACTTTCCTTTAAACATTTAGAAGTTTTCAATTTTTAAATAAAATTTAACTTCCAAATGTTAAAAGCTGAAATTCAGGAAACTCTTCAAGGCACTGAAACACAGAAACTTAGGGCTACAAAAGACTAAACTTTTAGAGATTTTTAAGTGTTGTTAGACTTAAAGACAAAATAATGGAATTATGTTGGTAACTTTTCTCTAAAAAAAGCACTCAAAAAAATTTTAAAGGATAGAAAAATACATACTTTAATATCTAGTGAAGGCATAGCGCTGCAGTCACTGCTACCACTCTGCATTAAATGTGTCTCAGTTTGTCTTGAGGTACTGGTCTCCTCTAGTTCATTTTCCCTTGGAGAAATGTCTGTTTTTCCAGTTTTTTTCAATTCTGCCACCATTTCCTCGGTAACACAGATCTCTTCAGATCCACTGTCTCTAAAATTTTCTATTCCAGTTTCTTTCAAATCTGTCTCCACTTCTTCAATGGCAGCCATCTCTCCTGATACTTTCTCCATCATGGAAATGTCTTTTTTTCCGGTTTCTTTCAAATCAATCTCCCTTTCCCTTACAGCACTGATCTCCACTAGCCCCTTTTCCCTTTGGGAAATTTCTTCTCTAACTTCTTTCAAACCTGTCTCCATTTTACCTGTAGGCTTGACTTCCTCTGGGCCCTTTTCCTGTGGAGATATTTTAGTTTCTTCCAAATCTATGTCTATTTCCTTAGTGGCATCAACTACCTCTGGTGTCTTCTCCCTTGAGGAACTCTCTCTTCCAGTTGCTTTCAAATCTGTCTCCATTTCACCTACATGCTTGACTTCCTCTGGGCCATTTTCCTCTGGGGATATTTCTCTTCTTCCAGTTTCTTCCAAATCTTTGTCTATTTTCTTAGTGGCATCAATCACCTCTGGTGTCTTCTCCCTTGGGGAAATCTCCCTTCCAGTTGCTTTCAAATTTGTCTCCATTTCATCTACAGGCTTGACCTCCTCTAGGCCTTTTTCCTGTGGGGATATTTCTCCTCTTCCAGTTTCTTCCAAATCTTTGTCTATTTCCTTAGTGGCATCAGTCACCTCTGGTGTCTTCTCCCTTGGGGAAATCTCCCTTCCAGTTGCTTTCAAATCTGTCTTCATTTCACCTACAGGCTTGACCTCCTTTAGGCCTTTTTCCTGTGAGGATATTTCTCTTTCAGTTTCTTCCAAATCTTTGTCTATTTCCTTAGTGGGATCAATCATCTCTGGTGTCTTCTCCCTTGAGAAACTCTCTCTTCCAGTTGCTTTCAAATCTATCTCCATTTCACCTACAGGCTTGACTTCCTCTGGGCCATTTTCCTCTGGGGATATTTCTCTTCCTCCAGTTTCTTCCAAATATTTGTCTATTTCCTTAGTGGTATCAATCACCTCTGGTGTCTTGTTCTTTGGGGAAATCTCCCTTCCAGCTGCTTTCAAACCTGTCTCCATTTCCATGGTGACATCAATCACATCTACAATCTTCTCCCTGGGAGAAACGGCTCTTCTTCCCAATTCTTTCAAATCTGACTGCATTTCTTTAGAAGTACTAATATCTGCTGGTACCATCTCCCTTGGTGAGGTATCTGGTGCAACAGTTTCTCTCAATGCTGCTGTCATTTCCCCAGAGACAGCAATCTTCTCTAGTACCTCTTCCTTTGAGGAAATTTCTCTTCTTCCAGTTCTTCTTCCTGTGTTTGGCTTTGGTTTCTGAAATCGAGTCCTTAGAATTGAGACTTGGTCATGTTTATTTGCTTTATTATTCTCTTGAACGCTATATAAAAAAAAAGGGCACACAATCAAGTTTTAAACCACACTGCCTGCTGAAAGAGATGATGTTTGAGAAATCACTACAGAAACACCAGAAACTCCCAAATTCGAAAAAATTAAGGAAGCCCTAGGAATCTCTGGGTAAAATTTAAAAATTAAAAGAAAAACATCCCACCTTTTGAAATCACAGCAAAAATGTTAAACATATATATCTAGTAAGGTCAATCAGTATAGAAGCTATTTAATCCTAATAGTCTCTTTCCAATTGTTGTTCACACCTCTGTTTGTAAATACTGGCTGGGAAAGACTCTCCAGTTCTCTGCATTAGAGCTAGATCAATGTATGTCTGCTATTTCTACCTCTTCATCCCTTCTATCTTTTACCCAGACAAATGCTTTGCCATAATAGACCCGACCACCTCAAATACCTAGATACAGGTATGACTTGACTAAGATTAAATCTTATGACTACAATGAGGTCTGCTCTCCTCACCTTTTAAAACCAATTTTAAATGAGACTTCCTATACAGATATTTCTCTAAGAGCTTCTTATTTGATAACACAAGCATTTGATAACACAAGTCAAAAATAAAAGGACAGATTAAATACAGAATATTTTGCTGAATGCTTTGGGCACACAATCACTATCGAAAACAAGCACCTTGCTCTCCAGAAAAGCAGCAGCACTTTTTGCTTTGTGTTCTGTTTATTATAATAGATAGGAAAATCAATAAACATACAAATGAGTGAAAGAGCTTTTAAATGACTCACCAGAAAAGTTAATATTGGGCAAAAGCTAGATCAAATGAAACACTAGATTTATTCAGCCATGTCAGACTGAAGAGGTATACAACTATACATTCAACACCTTAATAAAAGATGTATTGGGCTGGGCACGATGCCTCATGCCTGTAATCCTAGCACTTTGGGAGGCTGAGGCAGCCCATCTCTATCAAAAAAAAAAAAAGACCCAAAATCAGCCAGGTGTGGTGGCATAAACCTGTAGTCCCAGCTATTCAGGAGGCTGAGGTGGGAGGGTCACCTGAGCCCAGGAAGGATGAGGCTGCAGTAGGCCATGATCATGCCACTGCACTCCAGACTGGGCAACAGAGCAAGATCCCATCTCAAAAAAAATAAGCAAAAGATTTATTTAAAAGTATGCTAGGCCAGACATGGTAACTCAGCCTGTAATCCCAGCATTTTGGGAGGCTGAGGCAGGCAGATCATTTAAGGTAAGGAGTTTAAGACCAGCCTGGCCAACAAGGTAAAATCCTGTCTCTACTGAAAATACAAAAATAAGCCGGAGGTGGTGGCGTAAGCCTGTAATCTCAGCTACTCAGAAGGCTAAGACAGGAAAATAGCTGGAATCCAGGAGGCAGAGGTTACAGTGAGCCAAGATCACACGCCATTGCACTCCAGCCTGGGCAACCTAGCAAGACTCTGTCTCAAAAAAAGAAAAAAAAAAAAAAGTATGCTATTGCTTGTTTCAATTTCTCTGGGTCCTAAACTATGCTTCCTCACTGATATAACTGTTTTCAATAATGCAATTTTTGGCCGGGCACGGTGGCTCACGCCTGTAATCCTAGCACTTTGGGAGGCCGAGGTGGGTGGATCACCTGAGGTCAGGAGTTTAAGACTAGCCTGGCCATCATGGTGAAACCCCATCTTTAAAAAAAAAAAAAAAAAATGCAATTTTTGATAATATAAGTCAGGTCCTTAGGAATAAGATTGCTTGTCAAACTGTACTTGTTTACATAACTTAAGTGTTTATATCCATCATTAACTTTAGTAATTGACAACACTAAATGTAAAATTAATAGCAATCCATAGAGGAAACTTAATTTGATCAGTCCTAAATGGACTGCATTCCATTTTTTGATTTATGATACTTTTCATCTCCATCCAGAAATATCTATAGTAAGATTACTGTGCTAGCAATCTTTGGTTTGGGTATCATGGGAAGAAAGATAAACTCTTTATAAAGTCACATTTTGAAAACCAGCATATTCTTTAAACATGTAAATGCTTGAAGCAAAGTCTTTATTAATAATTTCATTATTTTGATATTGGTTGAGATTATAAGATACAGATATATAATGTTATAATTATATTCTATGTGCTTAGGTTTTTTAAACTGCTGTTACAGTACAGCATTAGATTGTTTCTAAGTAACAAAAGGGGTACATAATTAACTGAAGGGCAGTATATGAGACTGGATATCAGATACAAAATTGAACTAGATTATTTCTCAATTTAAAATATACAGTGGATCCACAAACTCCTCAGATCACAAATCTGAGAATAAAAGCAAAGCAAGAGGATTAAGAATGGAGAAAATAAGATATGGAGTGGGCATAAAACTATAAATCTGCTTCAAGGTTTGTATATGTGTTTTTCTAAAACAAAGAGTTTAAGAATCTATAAAATATTCATGGCTAGACGTGTGGCTCACTTCTATAATCCTAGCACTTTTGGAGGCTAAGGAAAAAGGATACCTTCAGCCCAGGAGTTCAAGACGAGCCTGGGCAAAATGGCAAACTCTGTCTCTACAAAATATTAAAAAATTAGCCAGGTGTGGGGGCATGCACCTGTAGTCCCAGCTACTTGGGATGCTGAGGCAAGAGGAGCGATTGAGACTAGGGGGTTGCAATGATTGCACCACTGCACTCCAGCCTGGGTGACAGAGGAAGACCCTGTCTTAAAAAAAAAGTCCATGTGTGTTTGTGTGTCTGTTTCAAATATATATATGTATGTATGCATATATATGTGTTTCAAATATATATATATAATTATTATATATACCTCCAAAGAAATATATTATATATACCTCCAAAGAAACATCACCAATCATGATAAAAACCTCAAAATATTTATATGGAATAGATAAGATGCAAAATTAACCTACAAGATTAAATTTTAAAGAAATATTCACTAGTTTATCTAATAAAGTACATTTTTTATAGAGATGCGGTCTTGCAGTGTTGTCCAGGCTGGTCTTGAGCTCGTGGTCTCAAGTGATCCTCCCGTGTCAGCTTCCCAAAGTACTGGGATTATAGGTGTGAGTCCCCATGCCCAATCTAAAGAATTTTTAATGCATTCTCTGAGAGACTGTTATCCTACTATCTCTTTCTCTTACATAGCATCTCAAACAGGCCAACATATTTGGAGTAGGGGAGGGGGAAAACTTTCTGTTAGACACAGGTACATAATTTGATAAAACACAGCATCTTAGAATTGTTTTTGAGGATTTTGGAGATTCAAAGGCCAGAAAGACGACATGATAAAGCAGAAATGACACTGCCCACAGATAGGAAAGCTGTTGAGATCAGATTGAATATTAGTTACAGACAATATCCACCAGTGTTCTAAAACCCTGAGGCCACTCAAAAAGTTTAATTTTCAACTAAGCCACAGTATCTATTAATAAACTCTAGCTTAAACTGAAAATACATAAATAAAAAGAATAATTTGCTAGCTATCTGTAATTAAAATCTGTATCAGAGACAAGTAACAAGCAATGTAGTCATGCAAGCTTCTATCTAGAGACTGTGCTCATTAGAAAAATAATTGCGGCAGTGGGGAGGACTAAGAAGCAAAGGAATAGTGAAGGCAACAAGAAATACATTTTTCTGTCTTCCAACAAAGATCTTTAAAGTAGTTCAGGAAACCTAGCTTTCACTCTCAGGTTAGGTACTTTTCTTCTTTGAGGGGACAGGAGTCTGTCTCACTTGGTTGACCTGGCTAGACTAAAGTGGCCCAATCTTAGTTCCCTGCAGCTTCAAATTGCTGGGCTCAAGCAATCCTCTTCCTTCAGCCTTCCATGTAGCTAGATAGGCATGAGCCACCATGTGCAGCTAGGTACTATTTAAACAGGCTAATACAGCCATAAGAAAGTATAGCATAAGCCAGCCTTTACGTGTAAAGACTGGTAAAATATTAAGTATTGAAACTGGATAGCAGATATATGGGAGTCCATTATTGCACCCCATACACATGAAACATTTCTAAAATGAAAATTTAAAAAGTATACTAGTAATTCCATCTGCCTGGCTTGGTACCCTCCAAGGAAGAAATAAAAAACAGAAAAGGCTTTGGCTATGAGCAGTATGGGTTTTTATACGTAAGTTTTAAATAAAATTTATTTTTCTTAAATAAAGGCAGTATGTGCTCAATCTAATTCCAAAGAAACAAATATTTAAAAAGTAAGTCACATTTTACATTTGAACATAAACATACAATTTAATATGCATGTTAAGTGATAAGGCTGGCCAGGCATGGTGGCTCACACCTGTAATCCCAGCACTTTCGGAGACCAAGGCGGATGGATTACCTGAGGTCAGGAGTTAAGAGACCAGCCTGGCCAATATGGTGAAACTGCGTCTCTACTAAAAATATAAAACTTAGCCAGGCATGGTGGCAGGCGCCTGTAATCCCAGCTACTCGGGAGGCTGAGGCAGAAGAATCACTTGAACCTAGGAGGAGGAGATTGTAGTGAGCTGAGATTGCGCCATTGCACTCCAGCCCAGGCAATAAAAATGAAACTCCGCCTCAAAAAATTTTTAAAAAAAAATTAAAAAACAAGTAAAAAGGATATTTATGTTAACTCAAGTACTAATTTATGATGAGTAGCTTTTTTCAAACCATCTGAGAAATTCACATAAAGGCTACGACATCAACTTCCTTGAAAGGTGAAGTTATATTTTAAAACACTATATAACTACACATGCAGATAACAAATCCATCTAATTTGATTGTTTTAAAAACCTGATTAAAGAGTTCTAAAACTTTTTACAAAAATCCAAAGATCATATAATCAACAAAATGATGCTTACCTTAGACATTCACTAAGAACTTTGGGCTCATCTGGCTGCACATTTTGCAAAGAATCATTTTTCTCAGGCTGTAATATGACATCTTCCTCTTCAAAATCTTCACATGATTCATCTCCCATGTGCTGAGGAGTCTTGAAAACAAACAATATTTTTTAGTGTTTTGGGCTCCACAATGTGGCGTAACAGATTTCATTGAAAATGTTGTTCAATGTAAGTATAAAATGGTAAAAAAAAAAAATTAAAATTATAAAATGGTGACTTTAAAATACTTTTAATGCTTTTTCTTTAGCTATCGGAGAAAATTTCATGAGCTACTCCTTTTAGTATATCTCAAAGCTCCATTCTTTTCCTCCTAATCAAAGTAACTCCTTTGGTCTCATCTATTAGAAATAACCCTTGGGGACCTATCTTTCTGAACTCTTTTGATTATTATAATTGCATCATAGACCATGGGTTTTTTTTTTTTTAAGACAGAGTCTCACTCTGTCACCCACATTGGAGGACAATGGCATGATCATAAATAGCTCACTGAAGGCTTGAACTCCTGGGCTCAAGTTATCCTCCCGCCTCAGCTCCCAAGTAGCTGGGACTATAGGAGCATACCACCAAGCTCAGGTAATTAAAAAAATTTTTTTTTGCTGAGAATGATGGTCATCATTCTCAGCAAACTGACACAAGAACAGAAAACCAAACACTGCAAGTTCTCATTCACAGGTGGGTGCTGAACAATGAGAACACATGGACACAGGGAGGGGAACATCACACACTGGGGTCTGTTAGGGGGTGGGGGGTTAGGGGAGGGATAACATTGGAGGAAATGCCTGATGTAGGTGATGGGGATGGAGGCAGCAAACCACCATGGCACGTGTGTACCTATGTAACAATCCTGCAAGCTCTGCACATGTACCCCAGAACTTAAAGTATAATTTTAAAAAAAACATTTATTTTGTAGAAACAGAGCGTCACTATATTGACAGACTGGTCTCAGACACCTGGCTTCAAGCAATCCTCTCACTTCAGCCTCCCAAAATGCTGGGATTATAGGCATGAGTCACCATGCCTGGCCTATGGACCATGGAAATACAAGAGAAGAAATTGAAATCTCAAAACATGCCAACTTTTACCTTTATCACAAAGACTATGTAAATAATCTAAAATTCACAGTCTTTGTTCTTGGAATTGTATCTTAGTAGGGAGCTTTTAACATTTTATGCTGTTTAAGCCAACGTTAAAACTCACATATGTACTAATCTCTTCAAAAGAGGAGGTTAATTCAAATATCCACTAAGTGACAGGAAAAACCAAATCCAAATTATGAGGTCAGGTGACACAGATTACCTATCATGTAAATGCTCAAAATCTAAAATGGCTTTACAATCAGCAAGGCTGCTGGCTATGAGATTTTACCATAAATTTAGTAAATGATTCACACAAATTGTGAGGTAGTGTTTTTAAAAGCGGGTAGAGGGGTTGGGCATGGTGGCTCATGCCTGTAATCCCAGCACTGTGGGAGGCCGAGGTATGTGGATCACCTGAAGTAAGGAGTTTGAGACCAGCCTGGCCAACATGGCGAAACCCTACCTCCACTAAAAATACAAAAATTAGTTGGGCTTGGTGGTGTGCACCTGTAGTTCCAGCTACTAGGGAGGCTGGTGGCAGGAGAATCGCTTCAACCTGGGTGGTAGAGGTTGCAGTGAGCCAAGATTGTGCCACTGCATTCTGGCCTGGGTGACAGAAGAGACTCCGTCTCAAAAAAATAAATAAGTAAGTAAGGGTGAAAGGAAGCTTATATTAAGGCTCATGTACTTGTTTAACAAAAATGTGAGGAGGAATCAGAGTACTTACATCTCTACCAACACAGGATTCATTTTCATTCTTTTCTATATTGGCCCCAATTTCTTGCTGTGATATGAGAATTTCTTTTCTTTCAGCAGTTTTATCTACATTTGGCTTTGGTTTTTGCAATCGGCCCCTCACTTGTGCAGGTCTGAACGCCTTTAGTTGATTACTTTCCTGCAGACACTTTTTTTCACCCAAACTAGAACCACAAAGGAGTAAAATAAATGTTTATTTTCAAGTCACAAATTTCCTTCTCCCTGGCATGAATAAGTAAACCATTTGGAATATGAAATAATTCACAAGTGTCCTGAAAAGACATAATCCAGCTGGGCATAGTATCTCACACCTGTAATCCCAACACTTTGGGAGGCCAAAACGGGAAGATCATTTGAGGTCAGGAGTTCGAGACCAGCCTGGCCAACATGGTGAAACCCCATCTCTACTAAAAATACAAAAATTAGCCAGGCATGGTGGTGGGCACCTGTAATCCCAGCTACTTGGGAAGCTGAGGCAAGAGAATTGCTTGAACCCAGGAGGCAGAGGTTGCAGTGAGCAGAGACTGAGCCACTTCGAGACAGAGCAAGACTCCATCTCAAAAAAAAAAAAAAGAAAAAGACAAGACACGATCCTGGAAACCTATTTTAAAAAGCAATTTTAAATAGAATTTTATTACAAAATTGGAAAAATCTACATCTGACAAGCATACAATACTATTCCTAAGGATACTATAGAATAATGTACAACTCTAGGGGATTAAT
The DNA here is from genome assembly GCA_004027835.1 of Alouatta palliata. NCBI lineage: Eukaryota > Metazoa > Chordata > Mammalia > Primates > Atelidae > Alouatta > Alouatta palliata. The sequence goes on along the minus strand of PVKV010010248.1, from coordinate 24,111 downwards.
CCCAAATCATGATATAAATGGTAACCCCTGGAATAGCCCAGAATCCACCAGTCAGATTCACAATGGACCGAAGCCTATTCTAGATTTCCATTTCAAGTTAAATATTCCCTTTTGAAATCCCTTGCTATAAATAAAATTAACCAAGAACATATATTGTAACCACTGAAATGTAACGGCTAACTCAATAGATTCATAAAATTTACATAAGCAATACCAAACAGAGAATTATTAATGTTTCAAAACCACCTGTGGTCGAAAATAAACAAGGTACACTACTTGAAAATAAAATTCAGACCTTATTAAGTAGAAAACAAATTATTACAATCATTCCTAAGAGATACTATTTTTATACTACTTCTTGAATACTTACATAGATACAGTTTCAGTTGTTGGAGTCTCTGTCCCTGTAGTCTCCATTCTCAGAATGTCCAATGTATTCATTTTATCCTTTTCCACGTGGTTCTGTGAATTTAATTTCCTACAATTTATCTACTTACCATAAAAAGTTCAAACTTTGTAATAAATATAAATTAAAACAACAGAACTGGCCCGGAGCAGTGGCTCAAGCCTGTAATCCTAGCACTTTGGGAGGCCAAGGCAGGTGGATTGGCTGAGCTCAGGAGTTCAGGACCAGCCTGGGCAACGAGGTGAAACTCCACCTCTACTAAAATACAAAAAATTAGCCAGGCATGGCAGCATGCCCCAGTAGTCCCAGCTACTTGGGAGGCTAAGGCGGGAGAATTGCTTAAACCTGGGAGGCAGAGATTGCAGTGAGCTGAAGTCACATCATTGCACTCTAGCAGGGGTGACGGAGTGAGACTTTGCCTCCAAAAATAAATAAATATGAACTACAATTTTTGTACTTCTAACTAGAACAGATTTTCTAAAACTCCTAAATGCAGATGAGAATTGTTTTTTTCTTTTTTTTTTAGACAGGGTCACACTTTGTTGCCCAGGCTAGAGTACAGTGTTAGCTCACTGCAGCCTTGACCTCCGAGGTTCAGGTGATCCTCCCACCTCAGCCTCCTGAGTAGCTGGGACTACATGTGCACACCATGCCCAGCTAGTTTTTTCTATTTTTTGTAGAGATTGGATCTCACCATGTTGCGCAGGCTAGTTTCAAACTCCTGGGCTCAGGTGATCAGCCCACCTCAGCCTCCCAAAGGGCAGGGCTGATAGGTGTGAGCCACACCACCTGGTGTCCATTTTTTTTTTTTTTTTTGAACAAAAATGGAATCACACTAAATATTTCAGAAAGACATTTCTGAAATGTTAATTACCAAAGGATACAAAACTGAATTGAAACCATGACTCAGGCTGGGCGTGGTGTCTCACGCCTGTAATCCCAGCACTTTGGGAGGCTGAGGTGGACAGATCACAAGGTCAGGAGTTCAAGACCAGCCTGGCCAACATGGTGGAATCCCCTGTCTACTAAATATACAAAAATTAGCCAGGTGCGGTAGCAAACACCTGTAGTCGCAGCTATTCAGGAGGCTAAGGCAGGAGAATTGCCTGAACCTTGGAGGCGGAGGTTGCAGCAATCTAAGACCATGCCATTGCACTCCAGCCTGGGCAACAGAGTGAGATACTATCTCGGAAAAACAAACAAACAAAAAAACTCAAACCATGGCTCAGATATATGTGAAAAGACTGATTACATGTGAATAATGAAATTACAAGTATTAGAAGGAACAAGATTACAACACTTCAAAGAAAAAAGTTACAACTAATTTTTAACTTTTACATGAATCTGCATTTTCCAAAGTTTCTAGAATTCAATAATTATCTTATAAGATTAGAAATAATATAACTATACTATAAAGATTATGATAAAAGATATGTGACATAACAGGAAAAGAAGCAAACCAACATCTTAAAAAGTGTTTTAGCAAATAGATTCTTTTTAAGAGAGTTTGACAATGCATAACAATTCAAGAAACTCAGATATGAGAAAATTTTTTAAAGTAATAAAAAGAACAACAAAAGACAATGTATAACAAGAGTCGTAAAAATATTTAAAATATTATTTGACCCAACAATCCCATCATCTCTAGAAATTTATCCTTTGTCTGTATCCTTGAGAAACCCTTATTTACAAAATTGTTTGCTTCTAATATACAAGAGTTAAAAAAACAAACAAAAATAGAAACAACCTAAACATCCATCAGTAGCATGTGAATAATGTAGCATGTGAATATTGATTATGTAAATCAATAATATGTTAACCTGATATAGATATTAAAAAGATCAATAGGACCCAAAAAAGTGTAAATTAATAGTTTCAGAGAAAAAGGTTTTTATTATTTTTTATGTTTTTGAGACAGAGTTTCACTCTGTCACCCAGGCTAGAGTACAGTGGCACAATCACAGCTCACTGTAACCTCCTCCCTCCTGGGTTCAACCAATTCTCATGCCTCAAACTCCTGAGTAGTTGGGATTACAGGTGTGTGACACAATGCCCAGATAATTTTTTTGTGTTTTTAGTAGACATGGGGTTTTGTCATGTTGGCCAGGCTGGTTTCAAACTCCTGGCCTAAAATGATCCACCCGCCTTGGTCTCCCAAAGTGCTGGGATTACAGGTGCGCACCACTGTGGCCAGCTGAGAAGGTTTTGGCCGGGCGCAGTGCCTCACACCTGTAATCCAGCACTTTCGGACGTGCAGGCTGGCAGATCACAAGGTCAGGAGTCTGAGACCAGCCTGGCCAACATGGTGAAACCCTGTCTCTACTAAAAATACAAAACACAGCTGGGCGTGCAGGCACATGCCTGTAATCCCAGCTACTTGGGAGGCTTAGGCAGGAGAATTGCTTGAACGCAGGAGGCAGAGGTTGTAGTGAGCTGAGATCACGCCACCGCACTGCAGCCTGGTGACAGAGCAAGACTCTGCCTGAAAAAAAAAACTGTATAAACAAAAGACTAGTAAGATAGGAACAAATCTTTTTTTTTTTTTTTTTATACTTTAAGTTCTGGGGTACATGTGCAGATCATGCAGGATTGTTACACAGGTATACACATGCCATGGTGGTTTGCTGCATCTATCCCCCTATCATCTATATTAGGTATTTCTACTAATGTTATCTTTCCCCAATTCTCCCACTCCCTGCTATCGCTCCCTTAGCCCCTGCGTCCCCCAACAGATCCTGGTGTGTGATGGCCCCTGTGTCCATGTGTTCTCTTGTTAAACACCGACTTATGAGTGAGAACATTCGGTGTTTGGTTTTCTGTTCTTGGGTCAGTTTGCTGAGAATGATGGTTTCCAGCTTCATCCATATCCCTGCAAAGGACATGAACTCATCCTTTTTTATGGCTGCATAGTATTCCATGGTGTATATGTGCCACATTTCTTTATCCACTCTATTATTTATGGGCATTTGAGTTGGTTCTAAGTCTTTGCTATTGAAAACAGTGCCACAATGAATATACGTCTTTATAACAGAATGATTTATAATCCTTTGGGCATATACCCAGTATAAGGATTGCTGAGTCAAATGGTATTTCTATTTCTAGATCCTTGAGGAAATGCCACACTGTCTTCCACAATGGTTGACTAATTTACACTCCTACCAATAGTGTAAAAGATAGGAACAAATCTAATGTTAAGCTCTTGTATCTGTTTTGATATCAGTAACAGTGCTTTGTAATTACAAGTCAAAAATCTGTATTCTTATTTAGAGAAAATTTTTATAATTTAATTTCCATAAAGTCTCTTACTCCATACCTTTTCAACTGAAGTTTCTGAGTGTGAATTCTTGCTCTCTGCCTCTGTTTTGCCTTCTGAAAGAACTGATTTCTTCCCAGCCCTTGACAAATTGGGTTTAGGTCTCTGGAAGTGACCTCTCAACATCGGTTTAACATTTTCTGTTTGATCAATTTCCCTGAAAAATTAACGTTATTTAAATAGCATCCAACATAAAATCATGTCCAAATGAACTTCTAAAATAACCTATTGAGAACTAGGAAGCACTCCTTTCAGAGCTTACTTAGAATAAGAGTAGCAAAGAAAACTTAAAAAGAAGAGAATAACTTGTTCTATCTGATATTAAAAATATACTATTCATCATCAGTAATCAAAACAGTGTTATTAATATATGAATAAAGAAATAAAACAAATTTAAAATCCAGAAAATGACTCCGAAACAGACATGATTTTGGCATATACTGAAGGCAGCATCTCACAATAAGGAAGATGAAATGCAATACAATACAGTGAGGATAAAATTAATAAATACTAAATAAGATTAAATGAAGATGGGAAGGCTGGGCACGGTGGCTCACATCTATAATCCCAGCACTTTGAGAAGCCGAAGTGGGTGGATCACCTTTGGGAAGCCGAGGTCAGGAGTTTGAGACCAGCCTGATCAACATGGTGAAACCCATTTCTACTAAAAATACAATTACCCAGGTGTGGTAGCGCATGCCTGTAGTCCCAGCTACTCAGGAGGCTGAGGCAGGAGAATCGCTTGAACCCAGGAGGTGGAGGTTGCAGTAGGCCAAGATGGCACCACTGCACTCCAGCCTGGGCAACAAGAGTAAGACTGTCTCAATTAAAAAAAAAAAAAAAATTAGCTGGATGTGGTAGTGCACACCAGCTACTTGGGAGACTAAGGTGGGAAGATCACCCAAGCCTGGGAGGTCAAGGCTGCAGTGAGTTATAATCACACCACTGGACTCTTGCCTGGGCAACAGAGTGCAACCTTGTCTCAAATAAATATCGCAAATGTTTAAAGGTGTATGTGTGTGTGTACACACCATACATTCTGTCAGCTCAGGAACTTACCCTACAAATATATTTGTATATAGGCGAAAAGACAGAGGTGCAAGACTATAAACATTGTTTAGCAAAACAACCTACATAGCAGTCAATAGGGCACTGGTAATACGAACTATGATGCACACATACACAGAAAACTATTGATCTACAAAAAGAACAAGGAGAGTCTCTATGTAAGACTATGAAAAGACAGAAGAAAACAACTACAAAATGTTATATATAGTATACTGTCATTAGGTTTATAATTAGAGCAAAAAATACAAATTTGTATTAGCTTGAATGTACTTTTTTTTAATCTCTGAAAGAATGTAAGAAATAACATGGACTGTCTGAGTGTAAGGGGACAGGTAAGAGGGAGAGTTCAATCATATCTTTTTATACTTTTTGATGTTTGAACCCTACGAATGTATTGCTTATTTCAAAGACTAATTTACATTTTGATTTTTTTAAAGGTTTGATTTCTATTGTGACAGTACTTTACTGAAAAATAAACTGAATAGCCTTTATGCCCATATGAGATGAGGAGTTATGAGGAATATTAAAAGTAAGTATAAAATCTTCAGGTATCTCTTCAAAGGGAGATTTTTATAATGCTTTTAATAGTTTCTTGGGAAGACATTAATTTAACAAGTAACTACATACTAGAAGATAGACTTCCTTGAAATCATCAATATCAAAATCTGTTATTTTGACACCAAGCATTAAAAAAAACTCAAATCAAGTAAAAGTAAAATTTCATGGTAAATATTTAGGCTTCCAAATTGTTTTAGAATTTCATAAGTTACCACCTTCCTAAAATTCATATCATTATTACACATCAGATATGAAAGGGAATCTTTCTGCAGTGAAATACAAAGTAAAACACCTGATGTTACACTCTTAACAGACCACAGTATAGTTACACATTAAATGATCCCCTCTACTATTAATGAACTATGTATTAATGGTCCCCTCTAATCCTTAAATAAAGCAACATTATTATCATTTAAGAACCTTATCAAAATTTTAGAAATAAATCCTATTGTATAAAATACTTACAGTGACTTTTTTTTTAGGTCAATATTTCTTTCTTCTGTACAGCTACCCACAGCATTATTCACCTCACACAATGCTCTAATTCCAACTTCTAATGAAGGCAAATCTGGAGTGCTTGATTCTGAAGGCTCAGTTGCTACCGATGTGACAGCTTGTTGATTACTAAAAAAAAAAAAAAAAAAAGAAACTATATCAGAGACAGATTTCCTAATACATATTTTATCATTATTTTCAAAAATTTTAAACACATAAAATCACCATTTTGCAAGATGCTGCTTCACATTACAGAATAATACAAACTGCTGTATTAGCTTTTCTATGATCCATCTTGCATCATGTTATAGAAAACTGTAACACCACAGAAGCAGCAGCCACAAATTTACACACTTAGGAACATGCTCAAGAAGTTTCAAAATGAAGGCACGGCAGTTCATGCCTGTAATGCCAATACTTTGGGAGGCCGAGGTGGGCAGATCACTTGAGGCCAGGAGTTTGAGACCATCCTTGGCCAACATGGTTAAACCCTGTCTCTACTAAAAATACAAAAACTAGCTGGGCATAGTGGTGTGGGCCTATAATCCCACCTACTGGAGAGGCTGAGGCACAAGAATCATTTGAACCCAAGAGGTGAAGATCACACCACTGTACTCCAGCCTGGGTGACAGAGCAAGACTCTATCTCAAAAAAAAGGCTTCAAAATGGGAAATTATCAAATGGGGTTTACAAATCAAACGTGTAAAATAATAGTAATATTTAGGAATTAGCTTTCATTAAAATTTACATAGGCAATCCTTGCTTTGCAGAGTACTGTGTAACCAAGTCACATAAAGCGAGGAGGACACAGCTCCAATAAGCTCAAGTTGCAGTTAACACAGTCCTACACAAAGTGAGAACTACAATGTTAAAAAATATTTCAAATATCAGCCAGGTGTGGTAGCACATGCCTGTAGTCCCAGCTACTCAGAAGGCTGAAGTGAGAGGATTGCTTAAGCCCAGGAAGTCAAGGCTGCAGTGACCTGAGATTGCACCACTGCACTCCAGCCCAGGCGACAGAGCAAGATCCTGTCACAAAATAAATTTCAACTAACAATAACATAACTGATGGCCATACACTGACCATTTTAAACACATATTCACATTTAGCCATACCTTTTTCTCAATTTTTCTACTAGGTGTTTATCTTTTCCTGACTTATCAGCAAGGGTTTTCTATATATTTTTATTGTCTAGATGTTACACATAAAACTTCCTGATCAGTAACTTGCCTTTTATTTTCTTTATGGAGCCTTTGTTAACAGACCTATTTAATTTTACTACCGTCAAACTCATCAATCTTACAAAAGTCATCAATCTTATCTTTTAAAGTCTGTGTTTTCTATGTCTTAATAAATCCTTCACATTACAAAGATTTTTTCTACATTTCTTCTAAAAGTTATAAAGATTTTAGTCTTCAATCCATCAGGAAGTTAGTGGCTATGGTAATCCAAGGATAAAATATTACATTTTTCCAATCTCAACACAATCTAATGAATAGTTCATTCAATCTTTGCCCCCTAATTTCTTTTTTTTTTTTTTTTTAATGGTTATAAGACTTTATTTTAGCAGGAATAATAAGGTATTTTATCAAGTTGTCTTCTTCCAAGGGTTACTTTGGGGTGATCTTTACAAATGTTCCTTAAGATTCCATTTACGTAATTATGAAGACAAAAAAGCTTGGAAAATAAAGAACCCCTATTTTAATTCTAGAGTGAACTTAGCAACACTAAAACATGTTTCTACTTACAATATCTGTTTTAACAGGGAATCTTTAAAAGCACATCTACAAATAAGCACATCCACTCATAAGCTTATTCACCTTCCATTGAGTTAAATTCTATCAGCTAATTTGGAGAACTGATCTGGAAGTCTTCTCTGTTTTATGACACCCTCGGGAGTAACAGAAACTTCACAGAGACAGTATGCGTCGGATGCACCGGTCATTTGCCCCCTAATTTCTAAAGCTACCTCTGCCATATGACAGATTCCTAAATGTCTCTTCCTAAACTCTATATTCAGGTCCACTGAGTCAATTTGTCTAACCCTGTACCAATACCATGCTGCTGTAGTTATTCTAGCTTGAACATTAGTCTAGGACAGGGAGTCCCTCTCCAAAGCTGGTGTTTTTTAAAACTGTCTTTACCATTGGTGAGCCTTTGTTCTTGTGTACATGACAATTTTAGAATAAACTCTTTGTTTTCCAAAAACAACTGGGACTTTAACAGTCATTACCGGGTTGTTTTTTCCCTAAATTAGAAAAAGTTGGGGCCAGGCACAGGGGCTCACATTGAGGTGGGAGAATCACTTGAGCTGAGGAGTTTGAGACCAGCCTGGAAAACATCTCTATTAAAAAATATTTTTAAGATTAGCTAGGCGTGGTGTCCCATGACTGCAGTCCCAGCTTCTCGGGAGGCTATTATTAAAATTAACAATAATTTTTAAAAATTATTTTAAAAATTAGAAAAAGCCATGAGTATACTTTTATGTAGTTTATGAAATTAGGTGTATCTCTGAAGTCACACTTTAGATACCTGTCAACTAGGAACAAACAACTATGAGAAACAGCATATGATTCCACTTACGTAAAATATCTAGATCAGACAGAGTCATGGAGACAGAAAGTAGTCTACAGCCTTATCCCTCTGAATGGGCCTAATTTGATCTCAAGCTAAGCAAGTCTGGCCCTGGTTAGTACTTGGATGGGAGACAGAAAGCAGATTAGAGATTATCAGTGGTTGCAGCAAGGGGCGAATGAGAAATTACTGCATAACGGGTACAGGTTTTCTGTTTGCAGTAATAAAAATAGCTTTATAAATGGTGTTAATGGCTGCACAACAATGTAAATGTAACTAATGGCACTAAATTATATGCTTAAAAATAATTAACCGCGTTAAGTTTGTTTTTAGCAATAGTTTCTTAGATATGACACCCAAAAGTATAGGAAACAAAAGCAAAATTAGACATGGGACTACATTGAACTAAAAAGCTTCTGTACACCAAAGGAAACAGCAGACAGAGTAAAAAGGCAACCTATGGAATGGGAGAAAATGTTCAAGTCATATTTCTGATAAGGGGCTAAAATCCAAACTGCCTGAATAATTCTCGAAACTCAACAGCAAAAAATAAAATAACCTAATTAAAAGATTGGGCACAGGACCTCAATACACATTTCTCCAAAGAAGATATACAAATGGCTAACAGCTAGAAAGATGCTCAACATCAAAAATAATCCGGGAAATGCAAATCAAAAGAACCATAAGATATCACCTTCTATTTGTTCAGACAGACATTATTAATAAAATGAAAGACTGTATTAATTGAAGAGGATGTGAAAAAAACTGGAACCCTTGAACCCTGTTGGTGCTTATGTAAAATGGTTCACCCACTATTGGAAACAGTATGAGGGTCCTCAAGAAATTAAAAGTAGAATGACCATATGATCTAGCAACCTCACTTCTGTATCTACAAGAATTGAAATCAGGATCTCAAAGAGATATTTGCACTCCCATTTTCAGTGATTCCAACAGACAGAAACAACCTAAATGTCCGTCAACCAATGACTGGATAAAGAAAATGTGGCATATATACATAATGGAATATTATTCAGTCATAAAAAAGGAAATCTTGTCCTGGAGTGGTGGCTCACGCTTATGATCCCAGCACTTCAGAAGGCCGAGTAAGGTGGATCACGAGGTCAGGAATTCAAGACCAGTCTAGCCAACACAGTGAAACCCGTCTCTACTAAAAATACAAAAAAAAAATTAGCTAGGTGTGGTGGTGTACACCTATAATCCCAGCTACTCAGGAGGCTAAGGAAAGAGAACTGCCTGAACTCAGGAAGCAGGGGTTGCAGTGAGCCAAGATCACAGCATTGCACTCCAGTCTGGGAGACAGTGCAAGACTGAAGTCTCAAAAAAAAGGGAAATCTTGTCATATGCTACAACATGGATGAAACTTCAAGATATTATACCATGTGAAATAAGCCAGTTACAGAAAAATACTCCAATAGACACTGTGGCTCACACCTGTAATCCCAGCACTCTGGGAGGCCAAGGCGGGTGGATCACCTGAGCTCAGTTCAAGACCAGCCTGAACAACATGGTGAAACCCCATCTCTACTAAAAATATAAAACATTAGCTGGGTGTGGTGGTGCATGCCTATGGTCCCAGCTACTGGGGATCCTGGGAGGCTGAGGTTGTAGTGAGCTGAGATCATGCCACTGCACTCCAGCCTGGGTGACAGAGTGAGATCCCATCTCAGAAACAAAACAAAACGAACAAAACAAAGAAAAAGAAAGAATCATGATTGCCAAGGGCTTGGAGGAGGAAATGGGAGTTGCTGTTCAATGAGTATAGAGATGCAGTTATGCAAGGTAAAAAAAAAATTCCAGAGATCGGCAATATAACACTGTGCTTATAATTAACAATACAGTATACTACACATAAAAAATCTGTTAAGAGGGTAAATCTCATGTTGTTATATTACAAATTAAATCAAATTTTAAAGCACACACACAGCAGGACACATCATATTCAAACTAATGAAAACAAAAGACAGAGACAACCGTTAAAGAAAATGATAAACCCATGCAAACACCAACCAAGAGAAAGCTACAATGGCAAAGTAAACATCAGAAAAAAAGTGCAATACCAGAAGGACAGTACACAATGATAAAGAGAATTTCATCAAGAAGACAAAACAGTCCTAGATATGTACACACCTAACAAGAGAGCTTCAAAATATGAGGCAAAAACAAATAGAACCGAAAAAATGACAGGTAAATCCACAATTACAGATGGAGACTTCAACACTCCTTTCTCAGTAATCAACAAATGTGGATAAAACCAGATGTAGAAAATACCTTAGTGAAAGGATGGGGTCAGTTCTTTTCTCAACCTTTTCACTGGATGCAGAACCCACAATGCCATCTATGGAAGGCATCTGCTCCTTACTGCATTCACCTTCCTTTACCTCAGGCCTTACAGACTGACATTTATCTACAAATACAAAATGCATGTTATTCTAAAAATGACAGCAAAAACACCTTTTTTAAAGCACAAAGGAATTTACCTATAACACAGTCTTTTCCTACAAAACCTTAATGCATTCAACATTCAAGTTCCTATTTGCAAGGCACACATCTTATTTTTAAACCATAATAAAAACTTAACATACATGAGGATCTGCCCAAGCTTCTTAGGCAGTTTGTAGCATCTCCTTTCATCTTAAATTTTAAGTATTTAAAGTGACTTATTTTATATGTCAAGCAAAGAAACTAAAAGTTGATTTAACTATTTTTTTGCTCCTTCAGAAGTGTACTTTTTTTTTTTAGAAGTGTACTAATTAATAACAGTGATAGCTATCATTTATTGAGTACTTACTAAGTGGCAGGAACCCTTAAGTCCATCAGATGCATTATCTCACTTAATACTTGAAACAATCCTATAAAAAGGTATTAATATTAACCTCATAGAGAACCCCCTGAGTTCAGAGATCTTAAATAACTTGCCCAGTGTAATACTTAAGCAAGTAAAAAAGCCGGAAGCAAGTAAAAAAGCTGGAATTTAAAGCAAGGTCTGTCTGATTTCTAAAAGCTTTTTGTGAATCATTAAGCTGTTCTGCATTATATGCAATGACTCTAAGGGTAAGCAAAAAAACAGCGTAACACTGTGATGTCTACAAAGCATACTATGTTAGCTACCAGGACTCTTTTATTAAAATCAGATGGGTAGGCCAGGCATGGTGGCTCACGCCTGTAATCCCAACAGTTTGGGAGGCTGAGGCAGCCAGATTGCAAGGTCCAGAGATGGAGACCATCCTGGTCAACATGGTGAAACCCCGTCTATACTAAAAATACAAAAATTAGCTGGGCGCAGTGGCGCGCGCCTGTAGTCCCAGCTACTTGGGAGGCTGAGGCAGGAGAATTGCTTGAACCCTGGAGGTGGAGGTTGCCGTGAGCCAAGATTGTGCTACTGCACTCCAGCCTGGCGACAGAGCCAGACTTTATCTCAAAAATATAAATAAAAATAAATAAAAATAAAATCAGATGGGTAAATCTGAACTAGGGAAAATACAAATTTTATAAAAAGGTTGTTCTGGTCTGCTCCTACCTTTTCCTTATCAGCTTTAAATAATCTATATATGAACTCTTAAGAAAAGGGACCAAGACTCCCCCTCAAACTCTTAGCCCTCATCCCCAAGCAACTGCTAAGTGGCAATATGTTTGCATTCGAAGAGTAAAAAAAGAAAAATGGAAGGAATACATATTCCATTAGTTCTTTTATAGGAATTAAACAATTCCTGTGAGTTCACAGAGGTGCACTGTAGAGGTACAACATGAAAACCTGTGTTTTATTAACAGATATAAGCGACATACACTTTTAAATATATAGACGTGATTTCTAATCATAGTTAATGGGAAGGCACAGGAAGTGATACATCTTAGAAACAAACTTTAAAGGCCTCTGCCCTGCCCCGCCCTGTCCTGCCCCCACCCCGAGAGGCAGCCGGGCGGGGTGCAGGGTCATTAAAAATAAAAAATAAAAAATAAAAAAAAAGAAACAAACTTTAGAGAACAATCTCCCCACTTTAATTTGTTTCCTTTAATTTTTTTTACAATAAATTTTTTCCCTTTAATTAAAAATAAACAGCATTAGCGCAGTGCCATGAATACAGAACCAATTAATAAGCATCATTAATTGCTATCTAGACAGAAAATTAAGTTACATACCATATTACTGTACATGTCTTCTCAAGTAATATAAAGGCTTTTTAAATATAACTTACCGTTGTGTTTTTTTCCTTTAGAAGGACCCGCCTGAACAGTGGCATTTTCTAAAAGATTGTTTACTTCCAGTTCATTAGCCTTATCTTGATTCTTCGTTTTCTTTTGATTTAGGTCTACTTCTAATGCAACGTGTTCTGCATCCTCCCCTAATAAAGTCAGAGACTCTTCTTCAACTGTCTGAGCATCGTTGTGAGATCTTTCTGTGTCTGAAATTCTAGAACTCATAGACTCATCTGGATCATCATTCACTCCTTCACTGGCAACTTTTTTCACTGAAAACAAGAGAAATGGCTATAAATACGTAAACAACCTAAAGAAAAATTTGTAAAGGTGGAGACGATACTCAAAGATGTCCTCTGTAGTACTTATTTATATAAACAAAAAACCTAAAGACAACCTAAAATGTCCAATGGGAAATCACTAAATAATATATAAAAATCCATGCAGCCAATAACAATAATGAGGTAAATTTATACGTAGTCATGTGAAAAATTTCAAAGCATACTGTTGCATTTAAAAAAACCAAGCGGCGGTCAGGTGTGATGGCTGACGTCTGTAATCCCAGCACTCTGGGAGGCCAAGCAGGTGGATCACGAGGTCAGGAGATTGAGACCATGCTGGCCAAAATAACGAAACCCCATCTCTACTAAAAATACAAAAATTATCTGGGCACAGTGGCACACACCTGTAGTCCCAGCTACTTGGGAAGGCTGAGGCAGCAGAATTGCCTGAACCCCCAGGAGGTGGAGGTTGCAGTGAGCGGAGGTCAAGCCATTGCACCTCAACCTGGCAACAGAGTGAGACTCTGTCTCAAAAAAAAAAATATCAAGTGGCACAGCAAGATACAGATAAAATCTCCCTTTTATTGAACAAAAACAATTACATATACAGATGCTCCTTGACTTACACTGGGTTTCATCCTAATAAAATCATCATAAATTGAGTATACTGTAAACTGAAAATGCATTTAAATACAGGCCAGATGCAGTGGCTCATGCCCATAATCCCAGCACTTTGGAAGGGCAGGGCTGGCAGATCATCTGAGATCAGGAGTTTGAGATCAGCCTGGCCAACATAGGGAAACCCTATCTCTACTAAAAATACAACAATTAGCTGGGCACCTATAATCCTAACTACTCAGGAGGCTGAGGCAGGAGAATCACTGAAACCTGGGAGGCAGAGGTTGCAGGGAGGCGGAGGTTGCAGCGAGCCAAGATCGCGCCATTATACTCCAACCTGGGCAATAAAAGCAAAACTCTGGGCTGGGCGTGGCGGCTCACACTTGTTATCCCAGCACTTTGGGAGGCTGAGGCAGGCGGATCACTTGAGGTCAAGAGTTCAAGACCAGCCTGGCCAACATGGTGAAACCCTGTCTCTACTAAAAATACAAAAATTAGCCGGGCGTGGTGGCAGGCACCTGTAATCCCAGCTAATTGGCAGGCTGAGGCAGGAGAATCGCTTGAACCAGAGAGGTAGAGGCTGCAGTGAGCCAAGATCATGCCACTGCCCTCCAGCCTGGGCAACAGAATGAGACTTTATCTCAAAACAAAAAAAAAGAAAAAAAAGGAGCAAAACTCTGAAAAAAAAAGAAAAAAGGAAAATGCATTTAATACATAATAGCTTGGCCTAGCCTACTTCAAATGTGCTCAGAACACATACATCAGCCTACTGTTGGGGAAAATCATCTTGCAGAAAGCCTATTTTGTAACAAAATAGTGAATATCTCATATAAGAACTGAATACTATACTGAAAGTGAAAAACGGAATGGCTGTATGGGTAATGGAAGTATGGCTTCTACTAATGAATATCACTTTCACACTACTGTAAAGCTGAAAACTCTAAAGTTGAACCATCATAAGTTGGAGACTGTCTATATTATAAGACACACACATAAATACATATATATGCATGGAAAAAGGTTTCACAGTAATCTGAAGAATTTCTGGGAAATCTGAAGAATTTCCTTTCAGAGACAGAAGATAGTAGGGAGAGTTTAAGAATTTTATCTTCTGTATACTTTTTTCCAGTGAACAAATTATTTTAAAATAATTTCTACTGTCCTTCCTGTTAAGGTATATTAATAATCAACTGTATCAAAAGGTGAAAACATGAATTAAATTTTTTTAAAAACTGGAGATCACCAAGAAACAGCATCTATTATATTTGAATGTTTGTCCCTTCCAAAATGCATGTTGAAATGTAATTGCCATTGTAACATTATTAAGAGGTGACAGGACATGAGGGCTTTGCCCTCATAGTAGAACTAGTGCTGTTATGAAAGCACAGGTTTGGCCCCCTCCTGCTCTCTCTTTGCTTTTCTGTCATGTGATGACACAGCAAGAATACCCTTGCCAGATGACAGTGCCTTCATCTTAGAGAAATAAATGAGAAATAAATTTCTGTTCTCTGTAAATTATCCAGTCTCAGGTATTCTAATATGGCAGCCTGAAACTAAGTCTCCAAACCAAAAGCAAGCTTAACTTCATAGCCATGGTTGATCAGACATTTTCTCTAAAAATATCTAATCTCAAAGGGTAATGACATTCAATGTCATTTATTTTTGTTTTTAAAAAAGTTAGGCCATGTGAGGTAGCTCATGCCTGTAATACCCGTACTTTGCGAGGCCAAGGCAGGGGGATTGCTTGAGGCCAGGAATTCAAGATCTGCCTGGGCAATACTACAAGACTCTGACTCTAAAAAAATTTTTTTTAAATTAGCTGAGCATAGTGGCACACACCTGTAGTCCTAGCTACTCAGGAGGCTGAGGTGGGAGGATCACTTGAGCCCAGGAATTTGAGGCTGCAACAAGCTATGAGTGCATCACTGCACTCCAGCTTGCACAAAAGAGCAAGACCCTATTTCAAAAGTAAATGGTAAACAAAATTCAATTTAAAAGATCAGGATTTTAAAATTGAGAAAATAAATTTGATTTATTTTATAAGAATAACCATTTTTTAAAATCTGAGCCATAATAACATATCTAAAAAGTTTGGCTGGGCGTGGTGACTCACGCCTGTAATCCCAGCACTTTGGGAGGCTGAGGCAGGCAGATCACCTGAGATCAGGAGTTCAAGACCAGCCTGACCAACACGGTACTAAAAATACAAAATTAGCCAGGTGTGGTGGTGCATGCCTAAAATCCTAGCTACTTGGGAGGCTGGGGCAGGAGAATCACTTGAACCCAGGAGGCGGAGGTTGCAGTGAGCTGAGATCGTGCCATTATACTCCAGCCTAGAAAACAAGAGCAAAACTCCGTCTCAAAAAAAAACTTTCTGGCTGGGTGTGGTGGCTCACACCTGCAATCCCAGTACTTTAGGAAGGCAAGGTGGGCAGACCGTTTGAGGTCTGGAGTTTAAGACCAGTCTGGCCAACATAATGAAACCTCATCTCTACCAAAAATTACAAAATTTAGCCTGGTGCATGGTGGTACATGCCTGTAATCCCAGCTACTAAGGAGGCTGAGGTGAAAGAACTGCCTGAACCCGAGCAGTGAAGGACTCAGTGAGCGGAGATTGTGACACTGTATTCCAGCCTGGGCAACAAAGTGAGACCCTGTCTCAAAAAAAAAGTTCTGATGTTAAACAAGATAACAGTGAGTTACTCATGTTATCACCTGTAACATGATAATCACAAGAAGATATATATTTTAATCTTCTAGGATTATGTATAATAAGTAAAAAAAAATGACTATTAAGAATAAAGACATTTTGCAGTTATCAATATTACTTTTTAAAAGATATAGGCACCAAGCTCCAGAAGAAGAAATTCTCTAGCCTGGCTTTGAACAGAAAAGAGTTAATTTAGCAGGCTTGACTGCTATCCTTTGAAAATCCTTCTTATAAGGTTGGCCCTTGGGCCATGTCTCAGAATTTGGTTCTGGGAAGGGTTTCTACCACCCTGATATTAGTGGCTTACTGTGCCTTAGTTGTACAATGTGGTTTATGCCAGATTGCTTTCCTTCTGGAAGCCTGAAAGTGTGATATGTTCCAGGCAGAGGAAGCTGAATCCTGAGTCTTCTTGGTGAAAATTAAACCCCGGGAGATGGTCATGGGGACCCCTAACATAGGCTCTCACAATCCTAGGTTTCAGTTCTACCTCTGCCACTACTCATACTGTGAGTCCTTAGGAAAAACTGTCTTACAACCTCTGGGGCTATTTCTTGGTGATTAAAACCAATAGAAAAGGGGCTAAAATGTAAACTAAATAACATACAAGGTTCCCTATAGTTCCAAGTATCTTCTTTATGTGATTATAGATAAACATTGTCCTCATAGACCAGAGTTCAAATAGTTAAGAAAACATAAGCCTAAAAATAAAAATACATACATATATATATATACATATATACAATTTTCTACCTGTTACAAGTCAACATTAGCCTTCAGAAATAAGTTATGCTCAACCAATAGTCTAGTCACAACCCCAAAAGATTAGAGTTCCATTTTTTTAATCCTAGGATTTTATACCAGATTTGTTTTACACAGGAAAATGATAATAAATAACCAAACATGAAATATGACACTCCAAATTCTGATGTTCACTGACTGGCTACAACTATCCTCTATACTAGAAAGATGTCAAATAACCCAATCATGCCCATTAAAAAATTTAAAAGAAAGCTATTGTTTTGGACCAGATAACTAGTGGATTGAAAAAAGATATATTCCCTCCAACTGGATGCTTTGATGATCTGAACTACCTGAGCTACACATGAACTCTCAAATACCAAGGAATAATATTGCAAGTTTATTACTACTAAGTAAACAAGCACATTTTCTTTAAAATCAATACCTTTTACATTTTTCCGTGGTTTAGTGGATTTCTTCTCCTTTAAACTGTGACTTTTAACAGATTTTTGTTTTCCTTTCTCTTCTTCAGCAAGAACTTTCTGAAGCAAATGAGCAAAAAAATCGAAATCAAAAGGGCGCTTTTCCTCTGTTTAAAAAAAAGGAAAAGAACTTTTAAGTTTTTATTTAAAAAAAACTATTTCTAGCTTTTAAAGTATCGTAACAAAAAAAGCAAACGGGTTTGTCTATCACTAGGAGAACAGATAAACAAGTACACAACATAACACTACTCAGCAATAAAATAGGTGTGTCTTATCAGCAGGGAAATAGATAATTACACATCAGAACACTACTCAGCAACGAAAGGAATAAACTAGTTTAAAACTAAAGGAACTACTGATACATGCAATAATATGAGTGAATTTCAAAAACATACTGAGTGGAAGAAAACAGACACAAGGGTACATATTGTATGATACCAAGTATAAGATATTCTAGAATACACTAAGCTATCTATGGTTATTAAAATGAAAATAGTGGTTGCCCTGGGCCAGGAGGACAGCATTTGATTGCCTAGAAAGAACATAATAGCCCTTGTGAAGTGATGAAAACATTTCCTCTATTGTTTAGGGTAGTGGTTACACAAGCATAAATTCTTTGTCATAACTCACTACACTTGGAGCTGTGTGTAAGTATAAATTAATTTTTTTATGGACTGAGAAGTCCTCAAAATGCCTATTAATCACCATTTGCCCTACCTTTATCACAACCATTTCACCACTTGCTCTTGTAAGTATCAGCGAAGTGGGAAGTAAATGAATTTAATCAGGAACACATCCACTAAATACCTATCAACAGCATTGTATCTGAAAGTAATCAGTGAACACTCCAGGGATGAATCTAGGCCAGGAGGCAAATCCTTGCTTGAACTTTACAGCTATTTTTACAGTGAATGTAGAGAAAATGGTACTCTATACACATAAGCTGAAGACTGATTTGATTACAAGACAGCCTCGGAAAAGAAGGTATATACTAAAACAAAAAGAATCTCAGGAAACTAAACCCAAATCTGGAATTCCTGAAGGCCTTATTTCAATGTTGACCCAGACTTATTTGTTCTGACTCTCCACAATAATTCTGAAAGACATAGCACTCAAAGAATCATAAAGGATCTCCACATGGTTCTTGGAGAAACTCAAAACATAAGTTCCCTCAAAAAACCTAAATAGGTCTTAATTTTTTTTAAAAAATTTCCAATACAAAGCCCCAAAATCAATGAGTTGTTTTTAGCTTTGAGATAGGGTTTTGCTGTGTTGCTCAGGGTGGCCTCGAACTCTTGGGCTGAAAGGATCCTCCTGCCTCAGCAACTCCTGAGAGTAGCTGGGACTAGAGGCATACAACACTGTATCCTGTTTAAGATCAATACATTTTGAAGATATCTATTATAATGGTCTATTAAAAAGGCTCTAAACTCCAAACAGATTGTTTATAGATTCACGAATTATTTTCTGACTATAATGTGTTAAACTTAATGAAAAGTTCCAGGATCACTTCTCTAACATGGAATGGGCTGAGGATCACAATATTCCAGATCTTCTAAGAGCCATTCCTCAAAGCAGTTTCCCTAAAAACCCAAAAAAAAACACTGCATATAGGATCCACCCACCTACCTTAGTGTCTACTCATAAAATAAATGTACATGCTATGTTGTGTAGGTACTCTCTACATTTGGATTGCTTTTTCTAAAAGTAGCACTATGGCTAATCTTATGACTAAATGGATATTGAATATATTTTTTAATCATAAAATACTGATAATTATAAATCCATGAAAAATATATTCCTGTCCACAAGCGTGGTAAAAAAAAAAAAAAAGAAAAAGACATATCTTCCAATCTAAATATACAAGAACTGTTTTAAACAGCAAATTTATTTTCCTTTACAGATCCTTTGATGTCTTTCTCTAGACCTAAAGAAAAGTATGCTAATTTTAATGAGGATTTTAGTTAAAAATGGAAAGGTATCTATCATTCCTTCAGAGGAGATCTAAATTCAAATGCTAGTATACCTCTTCAGACAGAACTTCCCTAATGATCCAATGATCAGTAGGAAAAAGAGACCTAAACATTCACTCTCTCTCTCTTTTTTCTTCTTGGAAATGAATCACTACCTAAAATTATGCTTATCTACTATATTTCTTCCCCCTCCAATTAGACTTAAGGCTCTAAATTCAGGATTCTCATCTGCCATATATTTTCCACCATTACATACTCAATACCTGGAACAATGACTAGCATATAGTAGGTGGTCAGTGTTACTGACTGAATGAGTGATTAGTCAGTCATTCAGAACCAGAAAGAGCCATCTGTATACTGATAGTACTGTCTTCCAGAAACAATTATCTCCTCCAATACAGTTTCTTCAGAATAAATAACACTTAGAAGTGATGGCATCAATCCCTCTATAACTTCTTGGACTTAGAACTATTTACCTGCACCTAGATGTTCCGGATAATCTCCTGCCTATATATTTGTAGCAACTTCCAGAACTGTACTGCTAAACAGAAAAAGTTTAAACTGCTGCCTCTTATGCCACTACAGGGACAAAACAAATCTAAAACACACTGGAGCCAAAGACAAAAGACTGGTCATTTTTCAGGCTCTCCAAGTAATACTGTGTAAAAGAGGTCTTAATACTTACGGAATGCTTTGTCTATTCTCCATCCATTTGCTTTCTCTTCACGTTTAAATTTATTCTGTTAATACAACAAAAAACCCTATGGTAATTTTCTCCCTTAAAACAAGCTTTTTTTAAAAAAAAAAATACAACAAGCATTAAAATGAAACTCTTAGGAAAAACATACCATTCTCTACTCAATGTATCTTTGCCAACAGGCTAAAACTTAAACCTTTAGCTTTTTAAAAATAAGGATGAAACATTTTTACTGAGCTTCCTGATTCTCATTACCAATAGCATGAATCAGGAATGAAAGCTGGATTTACAGAGGACAGAAAAAAATAAAGTCAACAAATATGGAAGCAGATCAAACCTATGATTAAGCTAACTGGTATTAACTTTTAAAAAATAAAGTATTCATATCAGGTTGAACCTCTGACTTTATTGTTCTAATATATTTCAAGTGGCATGGAGAGAAGACTATAGAGAAACAACTAAGTGAAATTTTGAAGTGGGCCAAGTTTATCTAGACAATCTTCTAGATATTAAGGCACATTTCCTCACATTTTTCTCAGCCCCAAAAATTCCTGTCCTTGGCCAGGCACAGTAGCTCATGCCTGTAATCCCAGCACTTTGGAAGGCCAAGGTGGACAGATCACCTGAAGAGGTCAGGAGTTGAAGACCAGCCTGACCAATATGGTAAAACCCCGTCTCTACTAAGAATACAAAAATTAGCCAGGCACGGTGACAGGCAATTGTAGTCCTAGCTACTCAGGAGGCTGAGACAGGAGAATTACTTGAACCTGGGAGGCGGAGGTTGCAGTGAGCTGAGATCATGCGACTCCACTCCAGCCTAGGCAACAGAGTCTGTCTCAAAAAACAAAACAAAACAAAACAAACAAACAACAAAAAAAAACACACCCTGGCCTCAGTTTACTAACAAATTACTTCCATTAAGAGAAAAATGCTTAAGGCTTCAGGTTCAATCCATCCTAAGGTCATTAGGAAGACTGAGGCCATGAGTTTGTGTCTGAAGATGTCTGATCATGCACACACATTGTAGAAGAGGAAACAATTAGCTGGTCTTTCCCATCTATAGGTCAGTGATCTAAAAGTACTTTTTTAGATCACTTTTAGATCTAAAGTACTTTTACTAAAAGTACAAAAATAAAGCTTTTTATTGCAAAAAAAAGAGAGAGAGACAACATCACATAAAACAAATGAAGTACTTCATGCCCCCTTCCTCCCTTCAGAAGAACTTAACAAGGCCAGGCGCAGTGGTTCACGCCTGTAATCCCAGGCAGGCAGATCACAAGGTCAAGAGTTTGAGACCAGTTTGGCCAACAGGGTGAAATCCCATTTCTACTAAAAATACAAAAATTAGCCAGGCATGGTAGTGTGTGCTTGTAATCCCAGCTACTCAGGAGGCTGAGGCAGGAGAATCACTTGAACCCAGGAGGCAGAGGTTGCAGTGAGCCAAGATCACACCACTGCACTCTAGCCTGGTGACAGAGCAAGACTGTGTCTCAAAAAAAAAAAAAAAAAAAGAAGAAGAAGAAGAAGAAGAGCTTAACCACTAATATGATCTTTAAAAAATCATTTTTTTCTATTTCCTTATTGCTTATGACCCAAGTGTGTATTCTTAGATGCTGCAGTTTAGTCTTCCCCATATTTTTAAAACCTGGTATGACTTTAACATCTTTTAATATACAGGTTATCCTTCTTTCCCATTCTTTTATTTTTCTTCATAAAACTTATTACCAATAGAGAAGTTTTCAAGGATAATCTTATTTCTGCCTTGAAGATCATACTATGATTTAAACAATTCCTCAAAAGTTAACAAAAGTTACCTCCACAAAAAGTAATTGGCTATAAACACTAAATTAAATGTCCTAAAAGAAATACCAATAGGCTTCAGGCATTCAATTCTAAAACAGTGCTACCTCATATTTTACTTAATTGGTAATACAATTCACAACAATTTAAAACTTTCTTGAAGAATGTATTGAAATTAGTCAATGATTTCGTAGGAAGAACCAGTGCAGGGCAAATTCTATGATCACAAAATAAATCCCACAATTTCCACTTCAGGCCTTGACAAAATAACTCATTACGGACATATCCCACCCAACTCCACCACGAATGACTTTTATCACTGACAAAATATATGCATCAATTATTTTCAAGCAAAGTACAACAGAGCAAGACTACAATCATGGAGAGAAAAAAAAAAACAGACAAGATGTACCCATGTTTACCTTGGCTGTCTAACTGAGCTCAATTTCCTAGTCAAGGAAAGGGAGGTGAAGGCCAAGGAGGGTACAGCAATCCAACTAAGCTGCAGAAGTAGGGAATCTTTAGGAGCATGGTTCTGAAATGGAACTGCGGAGAGGGGCACCTCACAAGCCTGGTGGAAGTACCCCATGGTTCCCTGGCCTACGTATGGGTTGCATATGTCCAGATTATAGGGCCTAGAAGACAACAGCTGCTAAAGGGATGAGAACAGAAGGAAGAGGCTAAAAGTCACAAAACACCATCAGACAATAGAGTTCAGCTGCATCCTAATGGAAAGACCTCATTAATACCCAAATACATTCACCTCAGACACCAGAAAGGTCACCATTAGAGATAAAGATGATACCCTAGAGTAGCCTTTCTCTACAGGGATGTAGCATGAGAATTAAGTACTAATGCATTAAAGCAGCCACTGTATGCAATGCATTACTTTCTCTCATTTATCTATTAATAGAATAGTATTAATATAACCATTCTTAGAGAACTTGGAAAATAGTTAACTCATGCCTACCATTAGACTGTTCTGGAAAAAGAAGAAAATAATAAAATAAGATAGTGACTCAAATTATTTTCCATAAATCAGATGAGAAATCCCATTGGAGAAAGAATGTCCTAGATTAAAGACCAGTCTACATCTGCCTCAACAAAGCTTTAAGCCAAGCCTCAATAGGAAAAAAGAGGTTGGCAGTAAATTAATGCTTTCCAGAACAAAAGTCAACACTTTTTTATTTTGTTTTGTTTACTGAAACAGTCTTGCTGTCTTCCAGATTGGAATACAGTGGCATGATCAAAGCTCACTGCAGCCTTGACCTCCCAGGCTCAAGCAATCCTCTTGCCTTAGCCTCCTGAATAGCTGGGACCACAGGTGTGTGCCACCATGCCTGGTTTTTATTCTTTTTTTTTGTAGAGATGGGATCTTGCCATGTTCCTCAGGCTGGTTTTGAAATTCTGGGCACATGCAATCGTTCCAGCTCTGACTCCCGAATTACTGGGATGAGAGGTGTGAACCACTACACCTAGCCCAATGCTCTTTAAATAAAAAAAAAAAAAAAAAAAAAAAAAAAACATAATCCAGACATTATACAACACATCATTCTCAATGTCTGGTACGAAATTTCAAAAACTCACGGCTAGCCAGGCATGGTGGTTCACATTTTATAATCCCAGCCCTTTGGAAGGCTAAGGTGGATAGATCACTTGAGATCAGGAATTAGAGACCAGCCTAGCCAACATGGTGAAACCATGTCTCTACTAAAAATACAAAAATTAGCCAGGAATAGTGGCATGCACCTGTAATCCCAGCTACTTGGGAGGCTGAGGCAGAAGAATCACTTGAACCCAGGAGGCAGAGGTTGCAGTGAACCACTATACTCCAGCCTGGGTGACAGAGCAAGAGTCCATCTTAAAAAAAATGATGAGTTCGTGTCCTTTGTAGGGACATGGATGAACCTGGAAACCATCATTCTCAGCAAACTGACATAAGAACAGAAAGTCAAACACCACATGTTCTCACTTATAGGTGGGTGTTGAACAATGAGAACACATGGACCCAGGGAGGGGAGCATCACACACTGGGGTCTGTTGGGGGGAAACGAGGTGGGGAAAGCGGGGGGTGGGTAGTTGGGGAGAGAGAGCATGGGGAGAAATGCCAGATATAGATGATAGGGAGGAAGGCAGCAAATCACACTGCCATGTGTGTACCTATGCAACAATCTTGCATGTT
>PVKV010010247.1:57754-69356 GCA_004027835.1 Alouatta palliata | reverse complement strand
TATCAATTCCATTTCTAGTAATTTATTTTAAGGAAATACCACCAAGATTTTGCAGTAAAAACACTTATGGCAGACTTTTTTTTTTTTTTTTTTTGAAATGGAGTTTCACTCTTGCTGCCCAGGCTAGAGTGCAATGGCGTGATCTCGGCTCACTTCAACCTCCACTGCCCGGGGTTCAAGTGATTCTCCTGCCTCAGTCTCCTGAGTAGCTGGGATTACAGGCAGACACCACAACGCCCAGCTAATTTTTGTATTTTTAGTAGAGACAGGGTTTCACTGTGTAGGTCAAGGCTGGTTTCGAACTCCTGATCTCAGGTGATCAACCACCTTGGCCTCCCAAAGTTATGGAATTACAGGCGTGAGCCACCACCTCGCCCAGCCAACATTTTTTATAATAGGGAAAAATTGAAAACAACCTAAATATGAGTCAACGTGAGATTAATTAAGCAAATTACTACATATATTTAAAAAAGAGGATCTAAAAGAATGTTTATTGGGATTAAAAGACAACAATTAAAAAAACAGGTTCTAAAAGCATTCATACAGTGTGACCACATTTATCTTAAAAATAATTATATATCCTATGTATAAGTACAACTATATATTTTAATGTAATTATATATTATATGGCTATATATATTACATATAATACATATGCTATAATAAACATCAAAATATTAATGGCAGTTTTCTGTAGAAGTGGTGTAGAGCTTGTATTTTCTGTGTGTGTGTGTGTGTGTGTGTGTGTTAAAATTTTCCACATTTTTTTCAATAGTAGCGCTATTTTTATCATCAGAAAATAAGATCGTTCTTACTCTGAACTCTGTCCCTGACCCTGGCATTACCTGTCTCAAGAATTGAGGCCTCTCAGCTGTCAGGGAGGAGTTAAGTCCTAGGATGAAGACTGTCAACTCAGAAAATCCTCCAAGGCAGCCAGCACTGTTTCTCTGGCTGCTGCCACCACCCCGAGAGGGAGGAGAGGTTTCCCTTCCACCTGCCGTGTCCCTGAGAACAAACCTCCTGATGTCTTGGTAGCTTCCCTCCCACACCGGTCCTGAAGTGTCTCTGCCCCTGGAGTGGGTCACTTGACCACAGAGGGCAGCCAGCACACTTAGTGCGGTGGGTGCCAGGAGCGCAGCCCTACACTGCCCGGGCTGGCACAGGCTTGGGCCATGACTCAGACCCTTCCTGCTCGCCTGGCTCCCCACCCTGCTGTCTCTGCCTCCTCCCCAGCCCGCACCCTGGGGTCACCATCCTTCCTTGCTAGTTTCATGCTGTTGAAAGAGTCCAAGCTACCTTTCTCTGGGTTCTCTTGTTTGACCCACTGCGGGAGCTTCCCACCCAAAGGGCTTCGAGTCAAGCATTTAACCCAGGTCTTGGGCTCAGCCACAGAAAGTCCTAGAGTCGCCTGTTTCTAGCTCTGGGATTCCAAGTTTCTGTCCCCTGTGTGGGCACCAGCCCTCACCCACTCATGCCAGCGTCTGCATGTGTGACACTTGAGATTGGGCACAAGTGAACCTTTTTACACTTGAAAGTTTGTATTAATTAATTAAAGTGTGTAGCATTTCAGGAATTGATTGTGATTTCAGGTTTGATTAATCATATTTTAAGGTATAGATACTTATATCTGAGGCCGTTAAAGGTATGAATGCTTATGTTTAAGGGTTGCGTTTTGTTTTGCAATTTTTCCCAGGCTGGAGTGCAGTGGTGCGATCTCTGCAACCTCCACCTCCCAGGTTCAAACAAAATTCTTGTGCCTCAGCCGCCGGAGTAGCTGGGATTACAGACAACCTCCGCTACACCTGGCTAAATTTTGTATTTTAGTAGAGATAGGGTTTCACCATGTTGCCCGGACTGGTCTTGAAATCCTGAGCTCAAGCAGTCCACTCACCCCAGCCTCCCAAAGTGCCAGGATTACAAGTGTGAGTCACGGCGCCGGACTATTTTTAAGATATTTTTAAGATGCTTTTGCCAGGCATGGTGGCTCATGCCTGTAATCCTAGCACTGTGGGAGACTGAGGTGGGTGGATCACTTGAGGTCAGGAGTTCAAGACCAGCCTGGCCAACATGGTGAAACTCTGTCTCTACCAAAAAATACAAAAGAATTAGCTGGACGTGGTGGCGTGTGCCTGTAATCCCAGCTACTCCAGAGGCTGAGGCACGAGAATCACTTAAACTCAGGAGGTGGAGGTTACAGTGAGCCAAGATCAGGTTATTGCAAAAAAAGAAAAGAAAAGAAATAGATGCTTTTTAAAGGTATGGATATTTTAAAGGTATAGATGTTTATATTTCAGGTCTTTTTAAGGTATACATGTTTATATTTAAGGTATTTTTCAGGGATGGATGCTTTTTTAAGGTATACATTTTTTAAGGCATAAATACTTAGGATGAGGCTGAGTAGGAAATTAAGTTTAAATCATGGCTCAATTTTTTTCAAAATCAAATAAACTATTGTACATGCAACACTTAGATATGGCAACAGCTACCAAGACCAATCACTGAATTAGATTCTCGCCTGGGATTCTTTTCCTCCTTCAGCAGGCCCAGCTGCCTTACAAGGCCCTCTCCCTTCCCCAGATGCCATCCCTTTTATTCCCCATACTCACTTCCCAGAGCACCTGCCCAGAATCATGCTTTTTCCTGGACATTGGCATACAGTGGCTAAAGTAAGTCTCTAATCCAGTTATGGACCCTTTCCCCCATCTCCAGCTAACCCGAATCTTCTTACTCCTTTATGTCTTTGAGGAAGGAATTTATGTGTGGATTCCAAAGAAGTTTAGAATAGAAAGTAGAGAGAAGGAGAGCATCAGGATAAATAGCTAATGCATGTGGGGCTTAATACCCAGGCGGGTTGATAGGTGCAGCAAACTACCATGGCATACGTTTACCTATGTAACAAACCTAAAAATTTAAAATTTACATTTAAAAATTAAATTAAAATTTTTAAAAAAGAAGAGAAAGTAAGCCAGGCCCGGCAGCTCACGCCTGTAATCCCAGCACTTTGGGAGGCCGAGGTGGGCGGATCACAAAGTCAGGAGTTCAAGACCAGCCTGGCCAAGATGACAAAACCCCGTCTCTACTAAAAATACAAAAATTAGCCAGGCACAGTAGCAGTCACCTGTAATCCCAGCTGCTTGGGAGGCTGAGGCAGGAGAACCACTTGAACACGAGGGGCAGAGGTTGCAGTGAGCCAAGATCGTGCCACTGCACTCCAGCCTGGGTAACAGAGCAAGACTCCATCTCAAAAAAAAAAAAAGAAAAGAAAAGAATGGAAAGTAGAATGACTCTGTTGCCCAAACTCTCTCTTCACCCCACTTCTGGCCCAACACAGATGAGTTAGGCTTGAGAAGGCAGATTTTTTTTTTTTTATTTAAACATTTTTTAAGGCCGGGCGCGGTGGCTCACGCCTGTAATCCAAGCACTTTGGAGGCCAAGGCGGGCGGATCACCTGAGGTCAGGAGTTCAAGACCAGCCTGACCAACATGGTGAAACCCCGTCTTTAAAAAAAACAAAAACAAAAACATTTTTTAGCTCTAGTAATACCAAGTCTTTGTGCCAGGGTCTACAGAGATGCATGAAATAGAATCCCCCTCCTTCAAGATCTTAAAAGATATAGAGGAAGGCCACGGGAGGTGGCTCATGCCTGTAATCCCAGCACTTTGGGAGGCCAAGGCAGGAAGATCACTTGAGGTCAGAAGTTCGAGATCAGCCTGGCCAACATGATAAAACCCTGTCTCTACTAAAAACACAAAAATTAGCCAGGCGTGCTGGCACATGCCTATAATCCCAGCTACTCGGGAGGCTGAGGCAGGGAGAATTGCTTGAACCTGGAAGGCAGAGGTTGCAGTGAACCGAGATCGCGCCACTGCACTCCAGCCTGGGCAACAGAGTGAGAACCTGTCTCAAAAACACAAACAAAAAAAAGATGCAGAGGAGATGCCAGGAGAGATGTGATGAGGTAGAAAGGCATTCCAGCCAGAAAACAATCCACAAAAAAATATGAAAAAAATATCACAGGCCGGGCTCGGTGGCTCATGCCTGTAATCCCAACACTTTGGGAGGTGGAAGGAGGCAGATCACAAGGTCAGATCGAGACCATCCTGGCCAACATGGTGAAACCCTGTCTCCACTAAAAATACAAAAAAATTAGCCAGGCATGGTATCCGGCACCTGTAATCCCAGGTACTCGGGAGGCTGAGGCAGGAGAATTGCTTGAACCAGGGAATTGGAAGTTGCAGTGACCTAAGATCCTGCCACTGCACTCCAGCCTGGGTGACAGAGTGAGACTCCTTCTCAAAAAAAAAAGAAAAAAATCACAGAGGCCCACAAGCCCAAGGCCTTGGAGACACCTGAGCCAGAAGCCAGAGCTGTGGCCACACTGTGTGGCAAAAATAACCCAGGGGAAGGCGGAGGCTGCAGTGAGCCGATTTCACACCACTGCACTCCAGTCTGGCAACAGAGGGAGACTCCATCTCAAAAAAAAAAAAAAAAAAGATAGCCCAGGGGAGGGGGTTGGCTGGAGTCAGTCTCCAGAAAGCAATGCGGGCTTCATGGGCTCCCTGAGTATGAGTTTTGCCTGAGAGCAATGGGAAGCCAAGAAAGTCTTCAGAGGGAGAGGACGGGATGGGGTGAGACCTGCGGCCACTGTGTATTGTTGGGCTTGGGGTGGTTGGGAGCAAAGGCAGGTGAATTGGGAATGAAAATTCGTTCCTATTCTGCCTGCCCAGCTCTGTGCCCTAACAGAGCCTGAGAAGGAGAAGTGCCTTTTTCCAGTTTACCTCCTAGAGGGAGGGGCCTCTTTGTGTTCTGTTCAGAGGCCCAAGGTGTCCTCTGGGCTACCAGCAGCCCTGGGCTATGTACTAATGAGGCAGAGCCCACAAGGGTGGAACAATGGGGAATCTTGGGGCAAAGCAAACCCTTGAGCTGACTGGAGCAAGCCAGGCCAGAGGTGACAGCTGCAAACTGGTGGGGAGACCATCAGGGCTGCGCCAACCCAGGGTTCTCCCCAGTCTCACGGTAGAAACCACAGCCTGACCTGGGAGGCCCCAGCACCATCCTGTGGGGTCACTGAAGCAGCAGATCTCACCCCCTGACCTCTGTGTAGGCTTCCTTAGGGACACAGCCATTCCTCACTCCACACTTCTGAGGTCCTTCTGCCCTCTCTGGTTAGGCCTTCCCATTTGTCCACAGTCACCGGGTCAATCAGGATGCTGAGGGGTGGAGGCATGGCAGGAAGAGGGTCAGGGGTCATGTGCACCCACACACTCATGGCTGGGAGGTACCCCCACCGCCAGCCCTTGGGCATCACCTCACTGCCTTCATGCTGAGCTTGCCCCGCCCTGCCTGCCTTGCATGAGTCCATCCTCATCTGGAGCCAGGACTGGAGCTGGCTCCACCTGGCTAACTCTGGGCACTCAGAGCAACAGTGATATTCCAAACGGCACATAACCTTCAGTGTCCCCTGTCCGGGCCCTGGTCAGTAATCTAGGCCTGCCTACAAGAGCATGGCAAAGATCATCGTCAGGTGTCTTTTCATGGAAGCAGTGATATAACAGACCAAGAGCCTCTGCGCTGGCAAAGCTTGGCCTTAACCTGTAAACTCACATTCTCCTTCTCTCCCATCCCCTTCCCCACCTCTCTTCTTGACACTGCCTCGGGGCCAGGCCTGCAGTTTCTGTTCCCATGTTTTCTCCCCGGCTCCATCTCCTCTGCCTTAGACATTTGGGGTGACTCACACTTACTCTTATTAAAATGTCGGCCTTGGCATAAGGTTCCAAATGGCCTGAGTGACCCCATCTCATCAGGGTTGCCCCTGCCTGCTACACCCACCCTGTCCCCACAGGGAGTAGCAGGGAGGTGGCACAGAGAGCTGTGGAGTGCCCCTGCACCTGGACACCCAGTGTCCCTCCAGCGGAGTGGGAAAACCAGGAGCTTCAGGGTCACCACTTCCGTGGTGACGCTATGCAGGGAAAGCTGGGGACAGTAAAGACGGTGGGGACAGAGAGCGGGTTACTCCGGAGACTCCTGGGGTCCTGTCAGCTTCCAGTCCTCCTCGCCTACCCTGGAGGAGGGAGCACATCTCCAAGCTACCCAGGACCTCAGTGATCTCTGAGGCCAGAGGTTCCCACACGGGCTGCCCCTTAATGTCACCTGGGGAGGCTACTAAAAACTCAGATTCAACACTCAAACTGTGCCTGCTCCTAAGGGAGAAAGCTCGAAGTTGTGCTGTCCAGTAAAATAAGCAAGATGCACCAGTCTGCATGCGGTGCACACCTTTAGGTGAAAAATAGGGGGAAGGGCTGGCACAGTGCTTCACATCTGTAATCCCAGCACTTTGGGAGGCCAAGGCGGGCAGATCACTTGAGATCAGGAGTTCAAAACCAGCCTGGCCAACTTGTTGAAACTCCATCTCTACTAAAAATACAAAAATGAGCCTGGCATTGTGGCACGTGCCTGTAATCCCAGCTACTTGGGAAGCTGAGGCAGGAGAATTGCTTGAACCTGGGAGGTAGAGGTTCTGGTGTGCAGGGATTGCACCACTGCACTCCAGCCTGGGTGACAGAGTGAGACTCCATCTAAAAAAAAGAAAAAAACGAAAACAAAAATGGGAAAGGATGAGCACAGTGACTCATGCCTATAATCCTAGTACTTTGGGAGGCCAAGCCGGGAGGATCACTTGAGCCCAGGAGTTCAAGACCAGCCTGGGCAACATAACCAGACCTTGTTTCTACTGAAAATTAAAAAATTATCCAGGTGTGGTGGCATGCCTGTAGTCCCAGCTACTCAGGAGGCTTAGGTGGGAGGATCACTTGAGCATGGGAAGTCGAGGTTGCAGTGAGCTATGATTGCAACACTGCACTCCAGCCTGGGTGACAGAGCAAGACCCTGTCAATCAAAAGAAAAAAAAAAAGGGAATACAAATCCCTATTTGTATTTGTTTGTGTAGATATAAATATAAATAACATGCACAAAACTAACTGCTAATAACATCAGTTACCTTTTTTTATTGTGGTAAAATACAGGCAACAACATTTACCATCTTAATCTTTTTTTTTTTTTTTTTTTGGCCGGGTCCTACTCTGTTGCCCAGACTGGTGTCCAGTGGTGTGATCTCAGCTCACTGCAACCTCTGCCTCCCGGGTTCAAGCAATTCTCCTGCCTCAGCCTCCCGAATAGCTGGGATTACAAGGGCGTACCACCACACCCGATTCATTTTTGTGTTTTTAGTAGAGATGGGGTTTCACCATGTTGGCCGGGCTGGTCTCGAACTCCTGACCTCAAATGATCCACCCACCTTGGCTTCCCAAAGTGCTGGGATTACAAGTGTGAGCCATCACACCCAGCCCATCTTGACCTTTGTAAGTGTACAGTTCAGCAGTAAGTACACTCACACTGTGAGTAGCCATCACCACCATCTTCCCAAACGGAAACTCTGTCCCTGTTAAACACTCACTCCCTATCGTCCCTTCACCCTACCCCTACCCCGGCCCCTGGCAACTACCATTCTACTTTCTGTCTCTGTGATTTTGACTGCTCTAGGAAGCTCATATAAGTAGAATTATACAGTATTTGTCCTTTTGTGTCTGGCTTATTTCAGCTAATATTCTCAAAGTGCGTCCATGTTGTAGCAGGTGGTAAAATTTCCTTCCTTTTTAAGGCTGAATAAATATCCCATCGTGTGGATGGACCACATATGTCTACCCACTTGTGTGTTTGATGGACATTTGGGTTGCTTCTACCTTTTAGCTACCATGACTAACACTACTATGAACATGGGTATAAAAAGATCTACATGAAGGCGGGGCACGGTGGCTCACCCCTGTAATCCCAGCACTTTCAGAGGCTGAGAGGCTGGCGGATCACCCGAAGTCAGGAGTTTGAGACCAGTCTGGCCAACATAGTGAAACCCTGCCTCTACTAATAATACAAAAAAGTATTATTAGCTGCACATAGTGGCAAGTGCCTGTAATCCCAGCTACTCGGTAAAGCTGAGACAAGAGAATCGCGTGAACCTGGGAGGCGGAGGTTGCAGTGAGCTGAGATAACGCCACTGCACTCCAGCCTGGGCGACAGTGCAAGACGCCATCTCAAAAAAAAAAAAAAAAAATCTACTTGAATCCTTGCTTAAATTATTTAGAATATATACCCAGAAGCGGAATTGATGGATCATACAGTAATTCTATATTTAAGTTTTTGAACCATTGTACTGTTTTCCAAAGAAGGGGCACCATTTTACGTTCCCACCTGCAGGGTACAAGGGTTCCAATTTCTTCATATCTTCACCAACTCTTTTCTATTTTTTGGTGTGTTTCTTTTTTTTTTTTTTTTTTTTTGGTCTTGTTTTGTTTATCTTTGTCTTCTGAAGGGAGGCACAGGAATTGGGCAGATGAGGGACAGGGAGGGAGATCGTCTTCACTGCAGGTCATTTCACACTTTCTCACTTTTTTTTTTGAGGTGAATCTTGCTCTGTTGCCCAGGCTGGAGTGCAATGGCATCATCCTGGCTCACTGCAACCTCTGCCTCCCAGGTTCAAGTGATTCTCCTGCTTCAGCCTCCCAAATAGCTGGGATTACAGGTGCCTGCCACCATGCCTGGCTAATTTTTTGTATTTTTAGTAGATACAGGGTTTCGCCATGTTGGCCAGGCTGGTCTCAAATTCCTGACCTCAGGTGATCTGCCCACTGCCATGTCCCAAAGTGCTGGGATTACAGGCATGAGCCACCGTGCCGGGCCACTTTCTAACTTTTGAATCATTTGAATATATTATTTATTCAAGAACTTCCTTTGTTTTTGCAACATTTATTATGAAAACTTCCAAACATACAGCAAAGTTGAAAGAATTTTAGAAGAATCCATACATCCACCACATAGATTCCACCATTAGTATGCACTGTTCTTACATTATCATGTGTCTATCCATCCATCTATCCAATTACTAAAAATAAATATAGAGTGTATTTTCCTGGGCCCTTCCCAAGACCTGCAAGTCCTGAGTGGGGCCTGGAAACCTGCTTCTGCAGGTGATTCTGGCATTAGGAACTTCTGTCCTGGTCCAGCTACTCATCCCTTGCAGAAACCATACCTGCAGTCAGTCAGTGTCCAGCGGGGGTGGGATTCTTCCCTTGTCTGAAAGCCCCTTAGCCTCACAAAAATCTCTCTCCAAGGAAGATCTTATCTCACTGGGCCAAAATGATCTCCAGACCCATCTCCATCCTGGCCAGCCTCTTCCCCAGGATATGCTTTGGTGCCTCCACCACTCCCAATGTGGCCCCAGAACTAGACAAAACTCTACAGCATGACCTGCCCAGGGAAGAGACCCCTGATTTCATTCCCCCCCTGAGCTGGAACTATGCTTCCATGATTCAGCGTGCATTTATCCTTTCCGCATAGAAGAGGAGGACACTCTAAAATGACATGGCAGTATTTGCAACAGACATCTTAGTCACTAAATCAGGACAAGATTGGCCAGGCCCTTAAATAAGGAAGTATTTGCATCTTCTTACTCACCTTTAGTCTTCTCTTCTTGCCATAATAGTAACAAGGACGATTTCGATAATAATTGATAGAGATAAATGAATAAATACATATATTAGATAGATGAAGAGATTGAACAGATAGATAGATAGATCTATGGAGAGATTGGAGAGAGAGAGATTGGATGGATGGATGGATGGATGGATAGATTGATGGAGAGATAGAAACACAGAGATGATCAGTGGAGAGATTAGGTAAATAGAAGATCAATGAAGAGATAGATCGATTGAAAGAGAGATAGATGATTGATGGAGAGATTACATAGATGGATGGATCAATGGAGAGACAGATAGATGGATAGATGGACAGATGGATGGAGGGATCAAGGGATAGACTGATGGATGGATGAAGAGGACAGACAGAGAGAGAGAGAGATTAGAAAGCTCCATAGATAGATACACAGACCAATTGAGATAGATGGATCAATGGAGAGACCAGATAGACAGATGAATTGATTGATCAGAAGATAGACAGACATACAGATAGATAAACACTGACAGAGCCCTTCCTGAGTACCAGGTGTTGTTCCGGGCACACTGCTTGCATTCATTCATTTTATTGTCACAACAACCCTATAGAGTAGATACTATTATCCCCGTTTTCTACAGATGAAGCAACCGGAGCACGGAAGGATTCAGTAAGCTACAAAGACACACGGCGTTTTCTCTTTAGTCACCAACACACATAAACACACATAGAGCGCTCATCAATGCTCATGCATTGGTCTTTAATTTCACAGAGCTCCCTACCATCAAGTCCTATAGTGTAGTTCCTCCTGGCTAGTATACCTGTGCTCTTGAC
Organism: Alouatta palliata; assembly: GCA_004027835.1. Taxonomy (NCBI): domain Eukaryota; kingdom Metazoa; phylum Chordata; class Mammalia; order Primates; family Atelidae; genus Alouatta; species Alouatta palliata. Next base: position 59,021 of record PVKV010010247.1, on the reverse strand, counting down.
CTTTCCTGATAGCTAATTCTTTCTGCCTGCCACAATCCAACAGCCCACTTTCCCAGAAACTTGCTAGATGGCTACAGCCAACCTAATAAAGAAATTCAAGTTAAAGTGTCTCTGGCTGATGCATTTACCTCCTCAGGTAAACGTATGTACACGTGCCAACGTATATGAGTATGTGCAATTTTTTAAGTGAAATTCTTTTTTTTTTTTTTTTTTTTGAGATGGAGTCTTGCTCTGTCACCCAGGCTGGAGTGCAGTTTTCAGCTCACTGCAACCTCTGCCTCCCAGGTTCAAGAAAGTCTCCTGCCTCAGCCTCCTGAGTAGCTGGGACTACAGGTGTGTGCCACCATACCAGGTTAATTATTTGTATTTTTAGTAGAGATGGGGTTTCACCGTGTTAGCAGAGTGGTCTTAATCTCCTGACCTCATGATCGGCCCACCTCACCCTCCCAAAGTGTTGGGATTAAAGGCGTGCACCACCATGCCTGGCCGGAATTCTTTTTTTAGAACACAAAACCAAGACAGACAATGATAATAAATTTTTATATATTAAAGGTAATCTTCACAGTCAAGCTACATGATAGGGCCAATGGAAAAGATATTGGAGCCTTAGGATCTTTATATCACCCATAAATCACATAATAAAAGTCTAAGGATGGCCTGGACTGGCTCCGTCTCCTCTCGGAGGGACACACAAGGGGTTGATACTGGGGTATTTGGTGCCTTTTCAGGAGTCTCCAGAAAGCCCTAGGCAGAGTCAGGAGCCACACTGTTGAAGGGGCTTAGAACTTTGCAGTGAGGCCCGTGGAGGTGCCAGTGGAAGGAGAGAAATTTGGAGAGCCCTCTGGGATTAGACTTGCCGGATGAAAAGACAGAATGCCCAGTTAAATTTAAGTCTCAGATAGAAAAGGAGAACTCTTTAGTGCAAATATGTACCAGATATTGTACTGGACATATTTATACTAAAAAGCATTTGTTGTTTGTCTGAAATTCGAATTTACCTGGGCATACTGCATTTTCATTTGCTAATCTAAGACCACCTGGGACTCCCAGGGAAAGAACAAGAGAGACGGGCCGGGCGCGGTGGCTCACGCCTATAATCCCAGCACTTTGGGAGGCCGAGGCGGGTGGATCACGAGGTCAAGAGATCGAGACCATCCTGGTCAACATGGTGAAACCCCGTCTCTACTAAAAATACAAAAATTAGCTGGGCATGGTGGCACGTGCCTGTAGTCCCAGCTACTCGGGAGGCTGAGGCAGGAGAATTGCT
>PVKV010010247.1:44059-57654 GCA_004027835.1 Alouatta palliata | reverse complement strand
GAAAAAAAAGAAAAAAAGAAAAAAAAAAGAACAAGAGAGACGACTTGCACTCATTGATCTCTGTCATGGTGGAGTGGCCGAGCACACTGCCCTGACTGTCCTCCTACCAGCGTCAAGGTGTCCATTGATCCAGAGCCATGATTGATCAGGCAGAAGAGGGGTCATCCTGTGTCACACACATGCTGGGCTGTGCCTTGGATCTAGTAACTTACTTCTTTCAGAAGAAAACTGGTTTCTTGGGGACCTCCTGACAGGACTGGGAGGGAATCCTCCAAAATTATTTCCAGTTCCCCGAATTTCATTCCTCCATTATTCTTGACTTTTTTTCTTTTTCTTTTCCTTTTTCTTTGAGGCAGAGTCTAGTCACTCACCCAGGCTGAAGTGCAGTGGTACAATCTTGGCTCACTGCAACCTCTGCCCCCTGAATTCAAGCAATTCTTGTGTGTCAGCCTCCCAAGTAGCTGGGACTTCAGGCTCACACCACCACACCCAGCTAATTTTTGTATTTTTAGTAGTGACGAGGTTTCACCATGTTGGCCAGGCTGGTCTCGAACTCCTGGCTTCAGGCATTCTGCCCGCCTCGGCCTCCCAAAGTGCATGAGCCACCGCACCCAGCCAATTATGTTTTTTCTAATCACAAAAGAAACACATTCAGGGTGAAAACGCAAACATCACAGAAATACAAAATTTAGAAAGTCTCTCCAGTAATTACTATTAACAGTTTGATATGTCTTCTTCCAGATTTTTCTCTATGAATATGATCATGTATTATTTTCATAAATATAATTGTATTACACAGGCTGTTCTGAAACTTGCTTCTATTCATCGTGATTTCGGGGACTTCTTTCTGTATCTCAGTGCATTCCTGCTTCATTGGTCTTACGCTGCCTCATTCTTTACGCCAGTGGTGCTGGGTCTTTGGAGCTCTGAGCTCCTTGGGTGTTCCATGAATGACAAATGCACATAGGCAGATCCCACAAATAATATGACTCTGAGTGTCACAGACTTCCCGAGGCTGATCTACTACTGACCCCTGCACCCTGTGCATGGGGTGGGGCTAGGGGTGCGGCGGGGGGGAAGATGGGGATCACTGAAATGGGTCCAGGAGGGTGGGGAGGACTATGTGGGTGACTTTCCTATTGATAGGGAGACCCATGCCTGGAGAGCCTCAGTCAAAGGGATCCTGGGTCACTGCCTCCATTGTGAGACCCTCTGACTCTCCTGAGGACCCACCCCTGGGCTCCTCCTCAGGCTGGGTGTTCCTCTCCTAGCATCCTCATCAAGATCATCTGACTGCAGCAGCTGCCAACCCCCTGGGCAACGCCAAAGCCTCCTGGCCTCAAACGGGTTGGGCGACATTCACTTCCTTGTGCTGTCCTCCCGACCTGCTCTGTCATTAGGAATTGCCTCGGCGGCAGCAGTCACACTCACAGCAACAGGAGGAGATCGTGCTGCTGCCCCGCACCTCGGGGTGGCTCAGATCTGCTGGAGGCCCCAGGTGGGAAAGTGGATGCTGCTCTCTCTGGTCCCAGCCAAAGTGAGTCTAGGGGCCTGGCTGTGGTGGGAAAGGAGCTTGGCAATGTTCTGGGATGATGCTGAAAGGATGCAGGAGAATGAAAGAGAGAGAGAGAAATAGAAAGAGAGATACAGAAGAGATACCTGTGGGTGGGGAGTTAGTCACAGCTAAAGCTATAGGACCTTGCACAGGGGCTCCAGGAGGGAATCCCAGGTGCCTGGAAGTGTCACTCTGTCTCACAGGCTCCTTTGCTGGGGTTAGGGATTAGGGGTGTTTCTCTGGGCTGGAGACACCTGTCCCCCTCACTTGTCCTTGAGATGGGCTATTGCTGTGGGGAGGCTCAGTACTGGGGTTCCCAAGGTCAGTTCCCTTGGGCCAGCCATTGCCTTCCCCCTGCCTCACAGGTGGCCAGAAGGGCATCCTTGTTTAGAGTCACTCTGAGGAAGGAAGTTAGGGTGGTCACTTCTCTATCAGTGCTACTTCTGCTCCTTTGACCAAAGTCTGGAATGTCCCCCATGGAGGCACTGCCAAAATTGCAGTGTGACTTTAAACAAGCTCCTTAAGCTCTGAGCCTCAGTTCCCTTATCCGTGAAATGGAGATAATACCTACCTCCCAGACTGTTGTCAGGATCAAATGAGGAAGGGATGAAAAATGCCAAGCACATAATTAGGATTCAATAAATGGTCGCTGTTGCCATTACTTATGATTAGCTCAACACTGGCCCCACTTCACCTAGGAAGACTTTCCAGCCCCCCTCTCCCCTCAGTCTCCTAAGGCATCAGTGGGGATGTTCTTGGCACTTACTGCTGTTATGGAACATGTGTTTTGTGTTCAAACTAGAATATGTTTTTTGCATTTCTTCTGTTACCCTCTCCCTCACCCCAGCACCCAAGACAGAATCAGGCCATAAGAGGAACTCAAGGATGGAGAATGGAATGGGATTCCGAAAGGGAGAGAGGCAAAGAGGCAGGGAGGGGTCAGGGAAAGACTGAGAAAGGGAGGCAAGTAGGTGGGGAAGGAGGTAGCATTGTCCAAGTGTGAATGATGCAGTGCTCTTGAAGCAGGGGAAGGGAGAAAGATTGCCCAGAGAGGCCATCCTTGTTGCGTGGGATGTCTTCTGTACTCCCCTGGTCCTTTCTACTTTCCTCTAACTCAGATGAAAAGTAGAGGCTTTCCTTCTCCTTCCCTGCTTGTCTCAAGCAGGATTGTGTTTCCTGACTTGGCTAGTATCTACTCACCCAACCTATCAGCTGATTCTAACAATGTTCTACCATCTATGGAATCTTCTCCCTCTGTTAACTCCCTGTCTGTCACCTTCACCAGTGACCTCAGGCGAGTCACTTCCCTCTCTCTAGACCTGGATCTGCTCATCTCTGAAACTAGGAGCTTCAACTGAGTGATCTCTAAAGTCCTTTTTTCTCTCTAGTATTCCCTATTTGCTCTTCTCTTGTCAGCCTTGATCTCTACTTCTCAGTTATTCAAACAACGTAAACCATTGATCATCAATCCTACTTTCAAAAATAAATCTTTTTCAAGAAAACTTATAAATATCCACTAGGCTCTGAAGTTTTATAGGAACGTCCTTGACCACCACTTATCCCCAATATATAAGCTCAGTACCTAGCATATAGCAGGTGCTCGATAAATATGTGTTGAATAATTGGATGGATCGATGGATGGATGGATGGATGGATGGGCAGAAGGATGGAATTCTTGCCATCATATACTTTGGGGAGTTATGAAATGCAGTGAAACATATTAACCATTGATTGGCTTAAGAAAATCATGGCCATCCTGATTATAATAGCTGTTTGGTATAAACATTTGCAAATGTGTTATGAAATGATAACTACTAAGAAACACTGGAATAACCATTTAAATTCTAATCCATCACCCATCCTTTATCTCATCCATTGTCATCTTGTTCAGTTATTCTGACTTGAGGTGAGCTGCCCTCTGTCAAGAGGGTGCGATTTTTTAGTCATCCACATAATAAGGAACATTTTGGGATGAGAGGGAAGGAAAGGAAGGCAAAGGCTGCCTCAAGAGCTGTGACAGGGGTCCCCAAGTTCCCTTTGGGAGAAGAGGGGACAGGACGTGGCCTGTCTTAATGACAACTGCCATTTACTGTAAGAGCACTTACTCTGAGCTAGACTCTTCACTCACATAAGCTCACTTAATTCCCCCAACAACTCTTCGAGGAAGATTGTACCATTACCATCAATTTCATCTTATGGACAGGAAACTGAAGCTCAGAGAGGTTAAGCGACTTGGTCAAGCTCATACAGACAGGAATGGTTAGATCAAGGATTTGAACCCCCCTCCCCCGGCCTGGGGCCAACTGACCACCTCAAACACCAAAGCTGGAAACTCCCGAGGAGGTTTGGGTGCCACCTCCAGGATCCCAGGTTCCTTATCCCACCTCCAAATATTTTTGCTCTTTCTTACACTATGGGACATTTTCAATTCACCAAAATGGATTTGGAGCCAAGCCAAGAGAGGGAGGGATTCTGAAAGATTTGTGATCTCAATAGTTGTCTTTCCTACGCATTGATTTTGTTCCCATTATGTCATCTCTCAGGTCAGGGGGCTGCCATACAGCTCTATCTTGTCAGTGTGTCCAGGGGTCCTTTGTCTCTGTCACGGATGGAAGACTGTATCAGTAACAAGGAATCATGGTTCCTTCTAAAGAAGCTGTTCTAGATAAGTTTAGGATACACAGTTGTGCCACTGGGGACTTTTCAATGAGGACACTTGGATCTCACCACATACCCAAGTGAATGTTTCCCTTCAAAGCCATCAACTTGGGAAGCCTTGTACTTAAACAAATCTGCTGACAGGCCAGGCGTGGTGGCTCACACCTATAATCCCAGCACTTTGGGAGGCTGAGGCGAGTGGATCACGAGGTCAAGAGATCGAGACCATCCTGGTCAAAATGGTGAAACACTATTTCTACTAAAAATATTTTTAAAAATTAGCTGCACATGGTGGCACGTGCCTGTAGTCCCAGCTACTCAGGAGGCTGAGGCAGGAGAATTGCTTGTACCCGGGAGGCGGAGGTTGCGGTGAGCCGAGATCGCGCCATTGCACTCCAGCCCGGGTAACAAGAACGAAACACCATCTCAAAAAAAAAAAAAAAAAAACACATCTGCTGACAATATCTTTGGGGCCTCTCCTTTGCTCTCAGATTCTGTTTAAAACTCATCTTGTGGCAGGACACGGTGGTTTGCATCTGTAATCCCAGCACTTTGGGAGGCCGAGGCAGGCAGATCACCGGAAGTCAGGGGTTCAAGACCAGCCTGGACAACATGGTGAAACCCTAGGTCTACTAAAAATACAAAAATTAGCCAGGCATGGTGGCACACACCTGTAATACCAGCTATTCAGGAGGCTGAGACAGGAGAATCCACTTGAACCCAGGAGGTGGAGGTTGCAGGGAGCTGAGGTTGTGCCACTGCACTGCAGCCCAGGTGACAGAGCAAGACTCCCTCTCAAAAATAATAATAAATATCATAATCTTGTTTCTTTACAGTGACTCCATAGCTTTGCTGGGTTTTTGTTTTGTTTTGTTTTGTTTTGTTTTTTCTGATGGAGTTTTGCTCTTATGCACAGGCTGGAGTGCAATGGTGTGATCTCGACTCACCACAACCTCCACCTCCCAGGTTCAAGAGATTCTCCTGCCTCAGCCTCCCAAGTAACTGAGATTACAGGCATATTCCACCATGCCCAGCTAGTTTTTTCGTATTTTTAGAAGAGACAGGGTTTCTCCATGTTGGTCTCAAACTCCCGACCTCAGGTGATCCTCCCACCTCGGCCTCCCAAAGTGCTGGGATTATAGGCATGAGCCACCGTGCCCGGCCATGGCTTTGATTTCAAACAATATGATGCCTCTTGACCACTCATTTACTTTCTTATCAGACGTGGCTCCCACTGACTCTTGGCCATTTCCAAAATATCAGACACAGTCTCAAAGGATGAAATTCTGCCTCCAACAAGGTTAATCTGATGCTTCTCTCACTGCCTCAGGCAACCCCATAAGAAGAATCTGGAGAATGACTGAGCTGTGGCAGGTGAAGGAATGAGCCCATAGCTCCCTGACGCCACTATGTGGAGGGCCAGCAGGCATTTGGATGTGTAAGTTCTGAGCTTTGTTTTTTTAAACAGTCACTGCTTAATAGCCACACTTAGCATGAAGGAATGCAATCCCATGGCTGGAGGAAATCCAGTGACCTTGCCAACACCAAGTGAGGGCAGAAGTTGAGACTAGCACAGGCTTTTCTGGAAAATGGTCACTCTGGGTACAGGCCCAAATTGGAGACTGGACTGAGGCTATGCATGAATCTTCTTAGCCACCTGCTTCCCCTGGGAACAGGGACTTCCTGTCTTCACCTCCGTCACTGAAGCAGGAAGAGGTGAGGTGGTGACCTCACCATGTGTGTACGTGGTGGTTGAAGTGAGACATCAGGAATTCCACACACCCTCCTGGGGTCCAGTGTGACTGGGTTCTCTGGTTCTCTGTCTCCTGACTCTCCCTTCCAGAAGCATCTGCTCATCTCCTCCTCTAGGTCTTCAGTCCCTTGGTTTGAGTCAGGTGGGCCATGGAGGAGGCGTAGCAGAAGACACAATGGTTGGAGGAAGAGAGAGGGGCAGAAGAGAGAGGGATAAAGCAGGCAGTGGAGGCAGAAGTGTAGGTGGGAGTTCGTACGGGAGTGGGAAACAGGAAAAACACCCGTGTTCACAACCCTTCCCGCCCACAGCTGAGCATGTCATCTCCCAGGGGCCATGTCAGAAGGGGAGAGCAAGGACAGCTCGGGCAGCGAGTGCCCCGTGTGCTACGAGAAGTTCCGGGACCTGGAGGGCGCCAGCCGGACGCTGAGCTGTGGCCACGTGTTCTGCCATGACTGCCTGGTCAAGTACCTGCTGTCCACGCGCGTGGATGGGCAGGTCCAGAGGATCCTGGTCTGCCCCATCTGCCGCTATGTCACCTTCCTCAGCAAGAAGAGCTCCCGTTGGGCCTCCATGCTGGATAAGAGCTCCCAGACCCTGACTGTGCCAGTGGGCCTGCCCTCCGTACCCCCGCTGGACAGCCTGGGCCACACAAACCCCCTGGCTGCCTCTTCGTCTGCCTGGAGACCACCCCACGGCCAGGCCAGGCCACCGGGAAGCCCGGGCCAGAGTGCCCAGCTCCCCTTGGACCTGCTGCCCAGTTTGCCCCGGGAGTCACAGGTCTTCGTCATCAGTCGCCACGGGATGCCCCTGGGGGAGCAGGACAGCGTGCTGCCCCGCCGTAGCCTGGCAGAGCTCTCAGAGGCCTCCCCCGCGCCCCGCTCCGCCCGCGCCTTCTGCTGCCGATCGCGGGCCCTACTGCTCATCACACTCATCGCCGTGGTGGCCGTGGTGGCTGCCATCCTGCCCTGGGTGCTGCTGGTGAGGAAGCAGGCATGAGCCACATCACAGGGAGGCCATCGGGCTGGCTGTGGCCTGGGAGGGGGCGAGAGGTCCCACGGCAGCCCTGGTGCCACCTGAGGGACACGTGGGCAGACAGAGGGGAGGACCTGGGCACAGAGAGGGCCTTGGGCTTCCCTGACCCCCACTGGGGCTTCAGCTGGACAGGGAGGCTGGAGCTGACTCTGCACATGTGTGTTCCCCACATGAATCCTTAGCAGATATGTTCCCCTTCCTCTAGGCTGGGAAGATGGGAGGTCACTGCTCTCCTGTGGGCTCACCAGGCCTGAGCGGCAGACCTTACCTGCCAGGTGACCTGCCCCAAGCCAGGTGGGCCCCTCCAGGGACAAGGAAGTCCTGCTGGCAGACGTCCTGCTGGGCGGGCCGATGGCAGGATCCTCTAGGCGAGAATTACCACCCAGGATTCTGTGGCTTACCCTCAGGAACAGACAGAAGGGGAGCCCAGAATCTCAGCACTCATCCTCAACCTCCACCACACTCCATCCCCAAGCCCTTCCTGTCCCCACCCTGCCAGCTTAGGAGGGCTTCCCTGAGGGAGAAGCTGATCTCAGAGGCTGCCCCAGGATTTCTGGGAGAATCAACAGAAACTTCCTGGAGAGCTGAGGCCACATGCAGAGCCAGGGGTTTGCTGACAGAGGCCATGCCAGCAGAGTGGCCCACAAACAGGGCCAGAGGTCTCCCCAAACTTTCCAGGCCCAAGGAGGGATCCAAACTTTGAGTCCTGGGGTTCTCAAGGGTGGCAGGAAGTGGAGGGGAAGCCTGACAGTCGAGCCTTGACTCAACTGAGAACTATGTGAGCAAACGAACCCCTGGGGCCCCCACCTCCCTCCCAACTCATCCTCCTCCTCATGACCCAGCCACTCATTTAGAGGCCACACCAGCTGGACCAGTTTCCAAGGTGGACTGCCAGGCGGGACTGGGTGAGGAAGGGTGGGGAGGAAAACAGCTGTGCTTGTCAGGGACGCTGCCATCTCAACCAAGGAATGCTGAGGCCCAGGTGCTATCAGCTGCTCCCCAAGGTTTCTTTGCCTGGGGCCCCCAAGTTGGACTGTGAAGAGCCTCAGGTTGGGTCTAGCCTGAGTCATTCGGGGATAGCTATAGGCTGTTTATTGAGGTCCGTAAGTCAGCTAACACCTTACAATGGAGAACAACAAAAACCTCCAGCGATTCCCAATAAGTAGTGGTCTGCACCCAGGTGTGCCCACAGCTGAGCCTCCCTCCCCACAACCTATACCCCTCTCGGCAATTCGCTGTCTGGGGGGGGAAGAAACAGCACTCTACGTTTTATCTAGTTCCTAAATGCCTGCTGTGGTGGTCATCTGGGGATTATTGGGGAATTGGGCCCCCCTACAGGGGATATTTGGGACATAGAGAGGGCTGCTTTAAAGCACTCATGGGTTTCTATGTGCCCATTCCAAGACTACAGAAGAGCCAGGTGCAGTGGCTCATGCCTGCAATCCCAACACTGTGGGAGGCTGAGGCAGGTGGATCACCTCAGGTCAGGGGTTCAAGACCATCCTGGCCAACATGGTGAAACCCCGTCTCTACTAAAAATTTTAAAAATTAGCTGGACATGGTGGCACACACCTGTAATCCCAGCTACTTGGGAGGCTGAAGGAGGAGAATTGCTCGAAACTGGGTGGCAGAGGTTGCGGTGAGCCAATATCGTGCCTCTGCACTCCAGCCTGGGTGACAGAGGACTCCATCTCAAACATAAAAATAAAAAAGATTACAGAAGAGCACAGGGGCTACTGGGCACCGGGTGGGGGGGGCGGTGCAGGGAGGGATGCAGATGGATTCCATGGAGAAATATTTATTACAGGAATAAAACCAATATTAAATGTGCAGACTCCAGTGAGTCTCTCAACCTCAGCCAGGATGTTTTCAACAGTGTCATGAATTTCTGGGAACCGGATTCTAGTCTTTTCAGATTCTGTCGTGTTTGCCAAAAGTTTCTTTCAAAACACCCTCAGTGTTTTCATATTGTTTAGTGGTGACCTGTAGCTGGAACTTCTTTTATTTTCAGAGAATGCCAAAAGCTATTTTTTAAATAAAGGTATATATTTTCTCAAAGATTCCAGAGACTTTGCCATGTATGTGGGAAGCCCCGAGCCTGGACTTGAAGGACAATTCACTTCAGATGAGAAAGTTTGAAATATAAATACAAATGGCTCTTACACATCTATTCAACCACACTTGCAGAAGACATTAAAATTAAAATTAATTAAAATTCTGCTGGCATGCTGCTTTTCACCTATGCTACTGAAGCTGAGGGAGGCAGGGGAATGGTTAGTGGGAATGCGTATTGGTAAAATCCCTATCAAGGGAAATTTGATGTTATCTACCAAAATTCCTGCTTTGATCCAGTAATTCCCGTTCTACAAACATTCTACAGATATACTTGCATGTATGGGCAGCAGCATACATATGATGCTATATAATCGCAGTGTTGTTTATAACAACAAAGGATTGAAAAAACCCTAAATGTTAATCAACAGGGTACTGGTTGTTTATCTTAAGGTCCAGGGCACATGATGCAGCTGTAAAAAATAAAAAGGAACAAGAAAGGACTCAATGAACTTATACAGAATGTCTCCAAGGCACAATGGAAAATGAGGAAAAGCAAGGTGCGGAACACTGAATACTGGATACTACGATTTGTGTAGAAAGAGCAAGGAATAGGCCAGGTGCAGTGGCTCACGCCTATAATCCCAGCACTGCTGGGAGGCTGAGGTGGGCGGGTCATCTGAGGTCAGGAGTTCAAGAGTAGCCTGCCCAACATGGTGAAACCCCATCTCCACTAAAAATACAAAATTAGCCAGGCGTAGTGGCACGAGCCTGTAATCCCAGCTATTAGGGAGGCTGAGGCAGGAGAATTGCTTGAACCCAGGAGATGGAGGTTGCAGTGAGCTGAGATCACACCACTGCCCTCCAGCCTGGGCAACAGAGTGAGACACCGTCTAAAAAAAAGAAAAAGAAAGAACGTGGTGGAGGATAAGAATTTACATTCCTGTTTGCTTACCTATGCATCAAAAAATTGGGAATGCTGGGCACAGTAGTTCATGCCTGTAATCCCAGCTCTTTGGGAGGCCAAGGTGGGAGGATCAATTGAGGCCAGGAGTTCAAGACCAGCTTGGGCAACATAGCGAGACCCTATCTCTATAAAAAAATTTTTTTTGAGTAACATGGTAAAACCCCATCTCTACTAAAAATACAAAAATTAGCAGGGTGTGGTGGCACGTGTCTGTAATCCTAGCTACTCAGCAGGCTGAGGAGAATCGCTTGAACCCAGGAGGCTGCAGTGAGCTATGATTGTGCCAGTGTACTCCAGCCTGAGCAACAGAATAAGACATTGATGAGAGAAAGAAAAGAGAAGGGAGGAAAGGAGGAAGAAAATTGGGAAGATATACAAAAAAACAAGTAACTGACTAACCATGGAAAGGGATAAGAAAATGATGGAATGGGAAGGAGAGTTTTCACTTTACCTCTTATACCTTTTGATGTTTTAACCAAGTAAAGATATCATTCAAAACCTGAACTGAAAAATTATTAGAAGCTAAAGATATCTTCAGTGTACACACCTGTTGCGTGGTGAGACTGCCCCAAGAACATTCGAGAGGTGCCAAACAGCCTGTCCTGTGGTTTGAGAGTGTCAGCTACCGGCTGATGGGGCTGGTTTGTCTGGTTAGAAGTGTGACATCTTATGCTTACCAGGTGCCCAACGAGCAAGGTTTAAAGGTCGAATGTTCTGGGTGTTCCTGAGTCCCTGTGCACTTCTCTGGGTGCTGTCGTTGAATGTGCTTGTCTTGATTCCCCCTTCTCTTTTTTTCCGTTTTGTTTTCAAATAAAAGCTTTGGTTTTAAGCAACCACTGTGGGGTCAGGGCACTACAGGACAATACCATTAGACAGACAGATATAGATGTAGATAAATGACAGACACATAGACAGAGGGATGGGTGCCTGGGGTTCAGCTTTGCTGCTCTTCTCTTCCTCCCCTTGTCTAGAGGCACCCCAACCCCTGCAAAACAAACACGGGCACACACACACACACACACACACACACACACACACACAGTGCCACTTCCCATCATCACAATAACCTTTTGTTTTTTTTTTTTGAGATGGAGTTTCACTCTGTTGCCCAGGCTGGAGTGCAATGGCGTGATCTCTGCTCACTGCAACCTCCGACTCCCGGGTTCAAGCGATTCTCCTGCCTCATCCTCCTGAGTAGCTGGGATTACAGGCACGCGCCACCACACCCTGCTAATTTTTGTAGTTTTAGCAGAGACAGGGTTTCACCATGTTAGTCAGGCTGGTCTCAAACTCCTAACCTCGTGATCCTCCTGCCTCAGCCTCCCAAAGTGCTGGGATTACAGGCATGACCCACTGTGCCCAGCCTCACAATAACCTTTAACTGTAATACACACTTGCACAGTCTGAGCCTACCAGGCAAGCTTAAGGATCCATAGCATTGCCAGTGGGGCCCTGGGGAGGGTTGCCAGGAGCCTGGGTGGGCATATTAGAGACCTCTGTGACCCTCAGAAAGAGTTCCATGACCTCTCCTCTCACTGCATCCTGTGTGACTCACAAGATCACTCAGCTGTTATCTCCTTTTGACCTCCTTGTCAGTATACATGTCCTTTTTGGGGCCAAAGATTTCATTTTGAGACTCAGTATTGAACAGAGGGAGAAAGGAAGGCAGACCTGGGAGGGTAGGGTAGCAGCAGAGGACACAGGAGCTGAGGAAACAGAGAGGGCCTCGGTGAGGAGAGAGGAAAACGATGGGGACACCCGAACAGGAGGGTAGTTGGGAAACTAGGAAGGACACTAGGAAGAAAGAGGAGTGACACTGTGAAGGCCAGAAAGGCAGGCAAGGTAGGAAGGCGGGCACCTCTGGCAGCTCCCCTACGACTTCCAGCACCCAAATCACACTCAGCTCAGCCCCAGAGCCCCTGGGCTCCCCTCTGAATGCCTCTCTTCAGCCGCAAGGAGCTGGTTCCTGGAAAACACCAGTCACGCTGCCTCACACCTCCACGCCTTCCTCCAAGCAATTCCCACTGCCTCATGGAGCAAATGTTAACATTCTTCCAATTCCAGTCGATGCTGACCTCACCCCGGAAGTTTTCCCTGACTCCAGAGCTCCCTTCCGCTCCCGAATCACAGAAGCACCAAGGGCAGCTGGCTCAGGGAGCACTTTTCCTGTGGCCTCGTGGCTGTTGATTCCCTTGTCTCTCTCTCTCTCTCTTTTTTTTTTTTTTTGAGTCAGTCTCCCTCTGTTACCCAGGCTGTAGTGCAGTGGTGCAATCTTGGCTCACTGAAACCTCCGCCTCCCTGGTTCAAGAGATTCTCCTGCCTCAACCCCCAGAGTAGCTGGGATTACAGATGCGTGCCACCATGCCTGGCTAATTTTTTGGTATTTTTAGTAGAGACAGGGTTCCACTGCGTTAGCCAGGATGGTCTCGAGCTCCTGACCTTGTGATCTGCCCGCCTCAGCCTCCCAAAGTGCTGGGATTACAGGCGTGGGCCATCAAACCCAACTGTCTATCTCTCCTTTTAGACAGTAAACTTCCTGCAGGCACAAACTTTGACCTATTTTGCACCTCCAGTGTCTAGTTTCAGGGCTGGCCCATTGAAGATGCCTCGTAGGAAAAAAAAAAAAAAAAGAAAAAGAAAAAAACAAACAAAACAAAAAAAAGATGCCTCGTAAATACATGTTGAAGAGTCGCAGTACAGGAATTCTTGCTGAAATTTTCAGTTATGAATAAAATCTAGGGCTACTTCCTTCACAGCATATTTAAGAACACAACTACTTTTAAATCATGAAAACACATGTTCTTTGCTTTCCCTCCTCTGGGCCGTCCTGGGTATGAGGTTCCCACAAGATGGGGCCATCTACAGTGCCTAGAAGAGTCCAGATAGCCAGCTTGCAAGGATTCCACTGGGACTTATGGGTTCTGTATAACCTGGCACCAAGTTCCTCTCCTTTCTCTGTGGCTCAGTTGCCCCATCTGTAAATTGGGGACAATACCAGCAACAACAGGGCCATTTTGTGGATTAAAAGAATTCATGATATAAAGTGTAAAGAAGAGCCTTCCCACACCCAGCAGGCTCACTACATCATCAATATTCTCGTGAAACGCGTGTCCTCTGTCACTGTGACACCTGCGTCATTCATTCAACAGAAGCCGTTCAGCACCCGGGCACTACACTGCCTCAGCCTCAGAAACCATTTGCAGGGACCAGACGCGATGGCTCACGCCCGTAATCCCAGCACTTTGGGAGGCGGATCACAAGGTCAGGAGCTCGAGACCAGCCTGACTAACATGGTGAAACCCCGTCTCTACTAGAACTACAAAAATTAGCCAGGTGTGATTGTGCACACCTGTAATCCCAGCTACTCGGGAGGCTGAGACAGGATAATCGCTTGAACCCGGGAGGCGGAGGTTGCGGTGAGCCGAGATGGTGCCAGTGCACTCCAGCCTGGGCGACAGAGCGAGTCTGTCTCAAAAAAAAAGAAAAAGAGGCCGGGCGCAGTGGCTCATGTCTGCAATCTCAATACTTAGGGAAGCAGAAGCGGGCGGATCAGAAGGTCATGAGTTCAAGACCAGCCT
>PVKV010010247.1:33771-43959 GCA_004027835.1 Alouatta palliata | reverse complement strand
GGGGGAACCATTTACAGGGAGCGCACGGCTTCCCCGCTTCCGTCTGGTCCTGAACTGGAAGCGAACAGGCAGAACATTCAGAAACCTGCACAGCTCCCGGCACCGAGAGGCTTCTTCCCGCCCGCCTGGCTCCTTCAAAGCGGGGTCTGGACCAGCACCTCCCGCAGCACTGGGAGCGCCTTAGAAACAC
Organism: Alouatta palliata; assembly: GCA_004027835.1. Taxonomy (NCBI): domain Eukaryota; kingdom Metazoa; phylum Chordata; class Mammalia; order Primates; family Atelidae; genus Alouatta; species Alouatta palliata. Next base: position 43,769 of record PVKV010010247.1, on the reverse strand, counting down.
GGCCTTGGATCTATTTCCGCGGGAGCAGGGGGCGATCGGTGTCCCCGGTCCTCGCAAGGCCCCTCGCCACCCAGAACCGAATCTGGGGCGGGCCCCGCGGTGCGGTCAGCAGACGCCGAGGTGCAGGGGCGGTGACCGGCGTCGCGCTGGGGCTCGTTAAAGGACCGGCACGCTGGCCGCGCCCACGCCACGGGCCGGCGGAGACGGCGAGTGCAGGGACCCAAGCGACCGGCCGGCCGGCGTCCCCGCGCCTGCTGGCGGCCCAAAGCAGGGCCTGCCCTTCCCTGGCTAAGGGGACGCCGGCCCCCCGCCACCTGAGAGTGAAGGTACCAAGGGGTCTCCTGGGGCTGCTCGCTCCTTCATCACCCCCAAGGGCAGCCGGACCCTGAGCATCCTTCGCCACTCGCCCGGGGACTACCTTTCCCAGAGGATTCCGCGGCAGCACCTGGGTTTCCGAAGGGAGACACTAAGACCTGGAAGGAGGGATTTTGCAGTCCCCTGCAGTTCCCCTCCTAGCCAGTAGGTGGCAGAAGCCATACATTTATTTCCCAGTTTACTCCTCGCGCTCAAACTCCGCACCCCTCTTGCTCCCAGAGACATATATCTCGCGAGATCTTTCGTAAACTTACAGAACAGGAAGTAGCGTGTAGCTCTCTTCCCTTTTGCGGCCATCACCTAAGCGGGAGCTGGTAAGCAGTCGGCGGGCAAGCGGGTGTAATCCACAGCCATCCGTTCTTGGGCATGGTGGCTTCCGACCTTGGGGGCCCCGAGACTCTCCCGTCGGCCAAGTAGCAGCCAGGGAGGGGAGGCTGGGATGGTTTTTTACCTGCTTTCCCTTTAAATCAAGGGCCCCGGGCCGGAGACTGATGGAGGGACCGGGGAACTGGGGACTCGAAAACGAGCTGAGGGGAAGGGAGCCTGTGGAAATAGAGTCTAATCTGGGCAGTGTCGTTTCCTAGAGAATGATCTCGAAGTAACTTATCGGTAAAGCTTTCACGGAACTTTCAGACCACACTTGCCCGCTGGGAGGCTTTCAAGACCCGAGACGTGCAGGATTTCCCGGGTTTGGGATGGAGAGCCTTATTGATTCTGGAGAGGCTATATGTATTCACGCCCAAGCCCGTAGATGAACGTTGATTGTGCCTTCTAAAACGTGATGTTATATTTAAAAGAACTGCGTTGTCGGTCTGCTCTGCCCTCATTTAGCAGAGGTGTAAGTCCAGTGTTGATTCCCTCAGGCGCTGCTGAAGGAGTTGGGAGAGTGTATCTAAAAGGTCTTCAAACTAGGACAACTGTTTTTGATGCAAAAGTCTTTATCCCATAAACATATACAGAAAATATCCGAAAAAAAAAAATACAAAGTTTCGAGCTTCGGTTGACAGGCCCTTCCGATCGAGCAGTTTTTTATGAAGTTGCGGAACATGACAGTTCCTGTGAGCATTCTAGACTATCAAGATGCACTGCGGTTGTTTGGAAGCTGGATGAAATCTTGGTCATTTAAGAGTCTTTTTAACTTTTTGTTTAGCCAAAATGAAGTTTAATCCCTTTGTGACTTCCGACCGAAGCAAGAATCGCAAAAGGCATTTCAATGCACCTTCCCACATTCGCAGGAAGATTATGTCCTCCCCTCTTTCCAAAGAGCTGAGACAGAAGTACAACGTGCGATCCATGCCCATCCGAAAGGATGATGAAGTTCAGGTGTGTATCCCTACTTGTTCTCCTTGTCTTGCTATTTCGCGCACTTGGTTTAGCAGAGGGATTGCATTCTGAGACTCTTGCTCCGAGAGAGTGGCAAGGTGAGTCAAGCTAGGGACCAAAAAACAATATGTAAGCTGCTTTTCAGTTTTTAATTTTCTTTTTGTCTTTGTTTTTTTTTTAAAGATGGGGTTTCACCATAATGGCCAGGCTGGTCTTGAACTCCTGACCTCAGGTGATCCACCCACCTCGGCCTCCCAAAATGCTAGGATTACAGATGTGAGCCACTGCGCCCAGCCTTGTTTTTTGTTTTTTAAGACATGGTCTCACTTACCCAGACTGGGGTGCATTTGCCCAGTCATGACCTACTGCAAACATGGCTCACTCCTGAGCTCAAGTGATGCTCAGAGATGGGACCTTTTTTTTTATGGTTTTGTACACAGGGATGTCATTTTATTGCCCAGGTTGGTCTCCAACTTCTGGGGATCCTGCCCAAAAATCAATTTTCGCAAATGTCAGATGATGTGGCCATAATTAGATGACAGATGGACAGATAATCAGAACATTGCTTTGGGATTATCCTTTTATCAATATGTTGTAACTGCCTAACAAGCTCATTGTGCCTGCTGTCCAGATGTAGCCGATTTATCTAGACATGAATTGCAATAAAGAAAGAGTTGAATTCATGCAGAGCCAGAATGGGAGACTGGAGTTTTTTAAGGATAATTTGACAGGTAGGAGGCCATGGAGTGGGGAGTGCTGATTGCCGATGAAGGCGTGGGGAGTTGAAGCTGTCTTGGCTTGAGTTGGTCCACAAGATCAGTTTATTGATCTGGATGGCACCAGCGGATCTATCAGTGTGGAGTCTGAAAAAACAATATCATGCCAATCTTAGGCTTTACAGTAGTGATGTTATCCCTAGGAACAACTAGGGAGGTTTAGAATCTTTTGGCCTCTAGTTCCCTAAACCATAATTTATAGTCTTGCAGCTAATTTTTTAGTCCTACAAAGGCAGTCTGGTCCCTAGGCAAGAAGGGGGTTTGTTTCAGGAAAGGACTGTTACCGTCTTTGTTTCAAAGTTAAACTATGTAAGTTCCTTCCAAAGTTTGGCCTATGCCCAGGAATGAACAAGGACAGCTTGGAGATTAGAAGCAGGATGGAGTTAGTTAGGTCAGATCTCTTTAACTGTTGTAATTTTCTCACTTAGAATTTTTGCAAAGGCGGTTTCAATGTTTGGTCATGGAAGACGCAGCTGATGACCAGTAAACAGAATTGCTCCAAATCTAGATTGAGGAGCTCTGACTGAATAGTGTCACATGATTGTTTGTGCTTACAGGTAGATAATTTGTTGAATCTATTAAGTTAAAGGTTTCTATAAATGATCCTTAGGTGTAATCTGTAGTGCAGCTAGTAATTAAAGAATTCAGGCAGTCTCTAGAGCCACTTACACATCATCAATATTTTTTCATGCCTATTTAAGATTAAATGGGTTCCCAAATAAGGAGCAGTGTGGGTAGAGAACAGCTGTTGGTCCCTGCTGTAGTAGTGCTAAACTTGCTCTGTTTTCAATACATATCAATGCAAGAAAGTCACAAACAGGGAAAAAGAGTCTGTTCAGAAACACTTGTCCTGACAAGCTGGGGACCACTAGGATTCCTGTCAGTTAACCTTTGGGAAAGAATTGGTTTGTCCCCTTAAGCATTTATTGCTGTCCTCTGACTAGCACTAGGTTGGACACACAAATGGATTCTGATGTAAATACTTTTGGTCTGTCTGTTGCTGCTTTTGAGGTGGAGTAACAAGTTCCTTGTTGTCAACCTCTTACACCCAAAGTGGGCTCTTTTAACATAATGATAGGGTGAATGGTGTATGCATGAGGTCACTTTCATGATTTACAAGGTTAATCTTTTATTCAAATATTTGTTACTTTTGAATTTTTGCACTTAGGTTGTACGAGGACACTATAAAGGTCAGCAGATTGGCAAAGTAGTCCAGGTTTACAGGAAGAAATATGTAATCTACATTGAACGGGTGCAGCGGGAAAAGGCTAATGGCACAACGGTCCACGTAGGCATTCACCCCAGCAAGGTAGGTATTTCTCAGAATGCTCGAGAGAAGGAAATTGTGGCAATTCTTGTTGACATGTTATTGTTTACAGAGCATGCCCATAGAAATAGTCCTTGATTTTAGATGTGTTAGAAAAAATCGTGTCTTAAATACTACTGCACTTGTATTGAAAATTCTATTATCATTTAAAATTTTTCTGAAATCAAAGTTATTAGCAGTAGAGATGAGGTTTCACCATGTTGCTAGGCTGGTCTCGAACTCCTAACCTTAGGTGATCTGCCTGCTTTGGCTTCCCAAAATCTGGGAAGGGAAATGGCACTTTGGCCCTGTTGGGGGTTTTTTTATCTTTTTTATTTTATTTTATTTTTCTGGAGACAGAGTCTCACTCTCTCCCAGGCTGGAGTGCAGATGGCACAGTCTCGGCTTACTGCAACCTCCACCTCCTAGGTTCAAGCAATTCTGCCTCAGCCTCCTGAGTAGCTGGGACTACAGGTGTGTCCCACCATGCACGACAAATTTTTTCTTTTTTTTTTTTTCTTTTTTTTTTTTTTTTTTGGTAGAGATGAGATTTCACCATATTGGCCAGGCTGGTCTCCAAGTCCTGACCTAAATGATCTGCCTGCCTTGGCCTCCTGTATTAGAATTCAGCAGTAAGGCATCCTTACAGCCCTGAGAAATAGGTATGAAACCATTTACAGATGTTTAAAAAAAAAAAAAAAAAGGCAAAACCCAAAACTCAGAGGTTAAGATCCCACGAATAGTGATGATGTCTGAGCCAGGATAGAAAATCTGGTTTGATTCCCATAGCAGCAGATGCTTGCCCTGGATTTTTACGTGAATTCTCCCCAAAATTGTAATTGATCGTAATTAATGCAAAAATTATGGTCTCTGATTTATATGTTTCAAGTTTTAACAATGTGTTTATGTTTAGTATAAAGGTAATGAGTGCACACTGATTCTTCGAACACTAGGGTTGGCAGGGCTTGATCTTAGGTTGGCACGATAAATGTAATTTTTTAACCTCAGAGAAATCAAAGGCTGATATAGTAAAACACCTGTGTATCTCTGACCTAGAATTCACTGTTAAAGTTTTGCCACATTTTCTTTATCCCTTTTCTCCACCCCCAGTGAATTTACTAAAAAAGGATCATGACATTCACCTGTAATTACTTCAGTATGTATCTCTTAGGACCAAAGACTTTCCCACTCCTTAACCTACTCCAGTCATATTTTTGCTTCCCGTCACCAGATGAGTTGTTTTAGGTCACCAGGCAGATTCTTAGTCTTTTTGGGCTATACATGTTAGTGCAGCATATGACGGTCGATCTTTGAGTAACTCGGTAGTCATCTTCATATCTCATTCCAGTCTTAGGACTTCATATGTCTGGAAGCTCCTCTTCCCCTAAACTCAGTACTCAATATCCAATTGCCAGTTGTGCAGTTCAACTTAGATATGTAATAAGTATCCCAAACTTGGCATGTTCAAACCATCACAGTGTATGGCAGCTCTCTATCTTCCTAACTGCTCAGCCCAAAATGTCATTACATTTTTATTTGTTTATGTTAATGCAGGCTCTTGCAATGTTGCCCAAAACCTAGGCCTCCCAAAGTGTTGGGATTATAAGCGTGAACCACCATATCCAACCAAAAGTGTCATTTTGACTGATTCATTATGTACCCCACATGAGCTTATAAGATCTGTGGACCACTGTCTCAATACCTAGAATTCTTTCTGCTCTTTGCCATCACATTGGCATGTAAGACTTTAACTGATCTGGCCAGATGCAGTGGCTCATGCCCATAATCACAGCACTTTGGGAGGCTGAGGCAGGCAGATCACCTGAGGTCAGGAGTTCAAAACCAGCCTGACCAGCATGGTGAAACCCCATCTCTACTAAAAATACCAAAAAAAAATAGCTGGGCGTGGTGGTAGGCGCCTGTAATCCCAGCTATTTGGGAGGCTGCGGCAGGAGAACCACTTGAACCTGGGAGGCAGAGGTTACAATGAGCCAAGACTGCGCCATTGCACCCCAGCCTAGGCAAGAAGAGTGAAACTCCATCTCAAAAAAAAAAAAAGACTTTGATTTTCCTTACTTCTGACATCTTTTTCCATTTTATATGTTCTGGTCTGCTGGACCTAGGAACTTGGTAGAATTATAAATTCTAGGAGCCCAGGCCTAGTGAGGCAGAATTAGGGTTTGTGACCCAGGTGTCTGTTTCAACAAGCCCTCCAGTTGATTCTTACTCAAGTTTAGGAAACACACCTGTGAAACTTTATAATCTCTTGCGTTTGGACCTTTCAACTTGCTGTTCTCTTCCAGATACTTGTCCATAGATACGTGGCTCACCACTTTAGGTCTCTTCAAATGTAGCTTTATTAGTAGGGCTTTGCCTGATCACTCTAGAAAGCCCCTCGACCTCCTCACTTGCCTTCTTTCTCTATCACAGTGATGTACATTCACTTATAAATGTTTTCAGTCTTCCTGTACTAGTATGTGAGTTCTGCAACAGCAGAGATTTTCTTTGGTCAGCATGCTGTATTTCCAGCACCTCTTTTCACCCTTTCGTGGCCTTCGTAAGACTCAAGTTTGTCATAATTTGGATGTCTTTTAGAATTTGAACTGTTGGAATAAGATCTGTATTGTCATCTCCTCACTAAAGATTTTGCAGGTGGAATTACGTGTGAATGCTACGTTTAATTTCCAACATTAAAATTCTGAAGTTACTTTATAATTTTTCTGTTTTAGAGTGTTGGTTTTGTTTTTTGTTGGTTTTTGTTGTTTTTTGAAAGAGTTTTGCTTTTGTCACCCAGCCTGGAAGTGCAATGGTGCATTCCCAGCTCACCACAACCTCTGCTTCCTGGATTCAAGCAATTCTCCTGTCTCAGCCTCTTGAGTAGCTAGGTTACAGGCATTCACCACACCTGTGGCTCATTTTGTTGTTTTTGTTGTTTGTTTGTTGAGTCTCACTTGGTGGCCCAGGCTGGAGTGCAGTGGCATGATCTCAGCTCACTGCAGCCTCCGCCTCCCAGGTAGCTGGGATTACAGGCACGCACCACCATGCCCTGCTAATTTTTGTATTTTTAGTAGAGAAGGGTTTTACCATGTTGGCCAGGGTTGTCGGCCCGCCTCTGCCTCCCAAAGTGCTGGGATTGGGGGCTCGAGCCACCACACCCAGCCTGAAGTTACTTTAGAAACAAATTTGTGCATGACAGTTTGTAAAACTGTCATGACAAAAGCAGAATGAATCGTTTATATATTTTTCAATAAAAAACATAATGAAGCACAGAAGAGGCGACAATAAGAATTACTGATGCCATATTGCTTTTTCTCCTTTGTTGGTAGGAAATTAGTAAATATTTAAGCCAGGTTTGATGACTAAAGAGTAATTTCTGGAATTTTTAAAAAGTTAATCATTTCTTATTTAGGCATCCACTGCCTCAGGTGTGGGAAATGGTATTAAATGTTGGGCTTCCCCGTGTGTCTTGGTGATTATTTAAAGCTTAGGAGTGTTTTTTTCTCATTTTTCTGCAGGTGGTTATCACTAGGCTAAAACTGGACAAAGACCGCAAAAAGATCCTTGAACGGAAAGCCAAATCTCGCCAAGTAGGAAAGGAAAAGGGCAAATACAAGGAAGAAACAATTGAGAAGATGCAGGAATAAAGTAATCTTATATACAAGCTTTGATTAAAACTTGAAACGAGGAGTCTGTTTTGTGTGTGGTGATTTCGGGCACTTCTTTACAGTGGGCAGCAGCATTTCAGGATATATCAGTAGCTAGAGGAGTCTCATTGAGAAGGCTGCCTATAAGAAAACCTAGCTGGAAGCACTTCCTCTTCTTGAACTTGTCTTTTAACTTTCTTCCTATGGATAGGCTGCTATATGGACAGACAGCCTATATTTTTTTACCTTACTGCATAAACGTTTGTATTGCCATTGGAAAGGAGGTCTTGCTTTCAATAGAAGCAGCAGCTTCTGTGACTTCTGTAGCATCTAGATTACTTATTTAAGCTGTTCCTCCAGAGAGGCCTCGAGTTCAAATTCTCTGATCTACCCGTGGGGCCCCCTTCAGCTTGTTTTCTGCACAAGTGCTGGTTGAGTGCCACGGGACCAAACCCCAACAGATTTTTAGTTGAAATAATGAAATACTGATCTAAAATGCAGTTTCATCAGGATGGAGTGAAAAGGTGTGAGGAGGCCGCAGTGTGTGTGCTCCCGCCATGCCTCATCTTAAGGATCAAAACAGCATACTTGTTACTTTGCAGGCCGGAGGCTTGGCAGGAATGTGGAAACGGCCCTAGTTTAGGCACTGACCTGGCCAGTCACAGTTGTCATCTAGGTGGAAGCGCTGCACTGTGTCCCCAATGCTGTCCTGGCTGGGCGAAGCCCGCAGCGGCCCCTTCCCCTCCGTGTTGCCTCTAGGGGGGCGGGACTTCCGGTTTGCGCTGATCGGCTTCCGGCGGAGGGTTCCGGGGTGCGGCGGCCGAGTGGCTGCCCGCGGACATCTAGGTGGAGAGGGATCCAGACGCCGCTTTCTCTGGTGTGTCCTTTTCTCCATCGCCCGCCAGTCTCAGCTGTTTAACCCTGATCTGGCGGGACTCGGACGGGCGTGGATCCAGGCGGTGGGAGCGGTCTGCGATGTCAGGGTAGGAAGGCTGCACAAAGGAGGCTACGCCCCCGCCCGGTCCTCAGGAATAAGTGGGCGTGCCCATGTGGTGTGGATGGTGCGGGGACCCTGTATTAGGTGCATTATCATTGAATCTTCATAGCAATCGATTGTGTTGGGTACTGGTCATCTCCCCGTGTTGTAGATGTGGAAACAGGCCCAAGTAACTGCTTTAGTCCGTAAATGGTAAGAGTCAGAAAATGAGTTCCCAAGTGTAGACTCAGCTATTCGCGCTGCTCTGTCTCGCTAATGAAAGACCTGCCTATAAGCGACATTTTAAACTAAATGTCCTTTGAACATCTTTTGTGCTCAGCTCTGTATTCGTGGGCCCTCCGAGGGGGTACAGCAGGTAGAAGCCTCCGTCCGTACCTTCTAGGTTGTAAACATCTGAACTGGTCGACTAAACATGGAAAGCAAAGTGCTCCAGTGAGTGTGGTACAGGTTGTTGAGAGAGGAAGGAGAGATGGCATCAGCTGAAGTTACTGAATACGTCAGGAAGGAGGCTGATTTCAGCTGGCAGTGATTTGGAAGATCAATGCGAGGACATTCCAAGTCGTAAACAGCCAAGGCAAAGACTCACAGGTGGGTGAAGGGAGTAACTATGGCTTTGGAATTATTTCCAGTTTTCTCTAACCAACTCGGTTTTCACTTAGCGGTCAGCACAGATCACACCAGGAAGCTGATTGATTTAGGGTCACATTTCTTTCATGTTGCTTTTGGAAAAGATACTGAAGCCTAGGCAACATAATGAGAGCCCGTCTCTACAAAAAAAAAAAAAAAAAAAAATTAGCCTGGCCTGGTGACGCCTGCCTGTAGCCCCAGCTACTGGGGAGGCTGAGGTGGGAGGATGCCTTGACCCTGGGAATTTGAGGCTGCAGTGAGCCGTGATCTTGCCACTGCACTCCAGCCTGGGTGACAAAGTGAGACCCTATCTCGAAAAAAGAAAAAAACATACTGAAAGCTTAGAAATCTGCAGGAGTGGGCAAATAAGATGAATAGGTTAGTAGGTCCCTTAGAGATTATGGGAAACAAGAGAGTCCAGGCTCCATCTAAAGCAGGGGTGTCTAATCTTTTGGCTTCCCTGCCACATTGGAAGAATAATTGTCTTGGGCCCCAAATAAAATACCCCAACACTAACAATAGCTGATGAACTAAAAAAAAAAAAATTTTTTTTTTTTGCAAAAATGTTTTAAGAAAGTTTATGAAGTTATGTCGGGCTGCATTTAAAGACATCCTGGGCTGCATGCAGCAAACAGGCTGCAGTTGGATAAGCTTGATCCAAAGGAAGATGCCGCCTCTCCATTACAGCCAGTTATTGCCAGGCAACAATGCCACCAGTGCAGCCAGAACTTCTTTTCAAGAAAGCCAGAAATCGGCCGGGCGCGGTGGCTCACGCCTGTAATCCCAGCACTTTGGGAGGCCGAGACGGGTGGATCACGAGGTCAAGAGATCGAGACCACCCTGGTCAACATGGTGAAACCCCGTCTCTACTAAAGATACAAAAATTAGCTGGGCATGGTGGCACGTGCCTGTAGTCCCAGCTACTCGGGAGGCTGAGGCAGGAGAATTGC
>PVKV010010247.1:15121-33671 GCA_004027835.1 Alouatta palliata | reverse complement strand
AAGCCAGACATCGAGATTTTTTTTTATGTGAAATCTCCCAATCTGTAATTAGAGGTGAGTCAAATTTTTAAAATCACTAGATGGACCAACCAAAATAGGTCTATTAGACAATTGTGGCCCACAGACTATACTGTAGTATTTCATGGTATAGTAAGGACTGTATCTCTTACTAAAGACTGAGATTTTGCATCTTTTGATTATAAATTGTTTCTAGCCTGTTGCCTTCATTCTTTTTTGAGACAAGGTCTCACTATGTTGACTAGGTTGGTCATGAACTCCTGGCCTCAAGCAATCCTCCTACCTTGGCCTCCCAAAGTGCTAGGATTACAGGTATAAGCCACCATGCCCAGTTGCCTTCATTCTTTTGTAGAATGAAGATGAGGCTTTTCCTTCCATTGTAGTCCCCCGAGGGACTCAAATAGCAGCCAACACAGTACTCAAGTTCTGAGAGATGTTGGTTTCAGAAAGGAATCTGGAAGGCGCTCTTCCTGGATTCCACTGAATACCTTGCGCCTGTAATCCCAACACTTTGGGAGGCCAAGATGGGCAGATCACTTGAAGCCAGAAGTCAAGACCAGCCTAGCCAACATGGCAAAACCTCATCTCTACTAAAAGCACAAAAATTAGCTGGGTGTGGTGGTGTACCCAGTGTTAAAAAAAAGAAAAAAATAGTAAGACCATAGGATGGTAATAGATATTCTTTGGGAAACAAAGTCCTGTGTCAATGATTGAATAGTACTGGTGGATGAAACAAAGTGAAATTGGTTTCTTCACTGCAGGACTTCTTTTTTTTTTTTTGCAGGACTTCTGAGAGGCTTTTTTTTTTTTTTTTTTTTTTTTTGAAATGGAGTCTCACTCTGTCACCCAGTCTGGAGTGCTATGGCCTGGTCTCAACTCACTGCTGCAACCTCTGCCTCCCAGGTTCAAGGGATTCTCCTGCCCCAGCTCTCTGAGTAGCTGGAACTACAGGCATGCACCACCTTGCCTGACTAATTTTTGTCTTTTTAGTAGAGATGGGGTTTCAACATGCTGGCCAGGCTGGTCTCGAACTCCTAACCTCAGATGATTTGCCCACCTTGCCCTCCCATAGTGCTGGACTGCAGGTGTGAACCACCATGCCCGGCCTCAGAGCCTTTGATACATCAGTTTGCAGAAGATCTTGAACATAGGCTTAAAGAACATTTTGCAAATGTGCAATTTCTTTGATTCTGCAAGGCACAGTGCCTCATGCCTGTAATCCTAGCACTTTGGGAGGCTGAGGCAGGTGGATCCCTTTGAGCCCAGGAGTTTGAGACCAGCCTAGGCTTTCTGCAGCATGGCAAAACCCCATCTCTATAAAAAATACAAAAAAGAAAACAAAAATGCATATTTTTCACATATTAAAATTTGAATGTGTCTTAATGCATTTTCCTCTGAAAGTTGTGATTAAGTCGGTGGTTTTATAATCAGCAGTGTCTTAGAATCAGGAGTATTCATGATTAACCGGTAATGCTGAGGAAGAGAATTTGAAGCCCTCATAGTAGAGGACCTTCAGGACCTGGAAGCAGGTCCAGCTTAACCGAGACTCCTGCTCAGAGCTTTTTTTTTTTTTTTTTTTTTTTTTAATAAAGACAGGGTTTCAGCATGTTGGTCAGGCTGGTCTTGAACTCCTGACCTCAGGTGATCCATCTGCCTTGGCCTCCAAAGTGGTTGGATTACAGGCGTGAGCCACCACGCCCAGCCGAAAGTAACTCCCTGTGGTTCCACTGGGGCGTGAACCTGCTCAGAGCTTTTAACAGTTTCCATCTTTCTCTGCTTCTCAGGATTCTGCCCTGCCCCTCAGCTCTGCATCTGACAGCTGGGATCTTGGGATCCTGTTTTCCTAAACTTGCAGGAATTCCTGCAGTTCTCATATGAACTCCCTTGGCCTCATCACCATCCTGTCTTAGGGCTGTTCTAACTAAGGAATCCCAGTTTAGACAACTGAGTATCAAGTTATCTCCCTAAGGAATTATCTGATCACAGTGGCATCTGGGCTCCATTTGGAGTATCTCTTTTCTGCATGATAATCTCCTGACATATCTCTGTGTACACGGACATAATATTTCCACTGGAAACAGATCCTGACACCCTTATTAAGAGCATCAAGCCTGTACCTGAAAGCATCTCCTGACCTTGGAGTGCCCAGGTTCACTTGGACTCTGCTTTATTCTGGAAATATTAATTCATCGGCTGCAGCTCTGGCAGCATCAAAACAGGCCAGACTGATAGACCCCCCAGGAAAGCAAAACTTTCCCTCGTCCATGAAGCTGTACTCATTGTGTTGGATATAAGACCTATTTCTTATTTCTTCCATTTATTCAGCTGACTTGCTTTTAGAGTCCTTTATGTTGCATGCCTTCATTCCTGGTGCCCTCGTCTCTTCCCTGGTCCTGCTGAAGCTGCTCCTTAGCCCAGGCCCCAAGACTATGTGGTCCCTATGACAGCAGCCAGCATCGTTTCCAGAGGCAATGGCGTTTGAAGATATGACCAAAGATTGGAATTATTTAGAAGCCTCTCAAAAGGATTGCTGCGGGGACGCAATGCTGGACAGTTACGAGAACATGATCCCACAGGGTAAGGACTCAGAATCTTCCTTTATTAATCCTGTAGACAATTGTCAAGGGGAAACTGTCATTTAAAAATATCCCCACAGCTTTCTTCTTGATTCTCCCAAAATAAGGACAGACTCTTCAGCCATAAAAAATTGTGTTGTAGGCTGGGCGTGGTGGCTCACGCCTGTAATCCTAGCACTTTGGGAGGCCGAGGTGGGTAGATCACCTGAGGTCAGGAGTTCAAGACCAGCCTGTCCATCATGGTGAAACCCTATCTTTAAAAAAAAAAAAAAATTGTGTTTTTGTTTGTTTGTTTTTTGTCTTTTTGTCTTTTTTGGAGACAGTCTCACTTTGTCTCCCAGGCTGGAGTGCAATGGCGTGATCTCAGCTCACTGCAACCTCTGCCTCCCGGGTTCAAGCAATTCTCCTGCGTCAGCCTCCCGAGTGGCTGGGATTGCTGGCTCCTGCCACCACACCTGGCTGATTTTTGTATTTTTAGTAGAGACAAGTTTTCACCATGTTGGCTAGGCTGGTCTCAAACTTCTGACCTCAAGTGATCCGCCTGCCTTGGCCTCCCAAAGTGCTGGGATTACAGGCGTGAGCCACTGCACCCAGCCAAGAAATTGTTTCTGTTGATTATGGGAAGGCTCAGAAGCAATCCCTGGTATTAATTTCAGTTTAAGAGTTTGCTGTTAATTAGCCGGCTGTGGTGCCTGCCTGTGGGTTACCTCCCGCTACTCAGGAGGCTGAGGCAGGAGAATCGCTTGCACTTGGGAGGTGGAGGTTGCAGCGAGCCGAGATTACACTGTTGCACTCCAGCCTGGGTGACAGGGCGAGACTCCGCCTAAAAAAAAAAGTTTGCTGTTACTATATGGTACCTTTTAGAAGCGTTCTCCCATTTATATTATTTTAAAGGATGCTAAGGGTAAGATTTTAGTTTACTGCCTTAGGAGTTTCTGTTTATCCTCTCTCCTATTCAGTTAATAATAACCAGTTGATTAGGTTTCATGCGATAAGCTAACAGCTTCATCATTTTTTCTCTTCACCTAAAGTCTAAAACCTCTACATATTTGTGATCTCACTGATGTCAAATTCTATTGCTATGCTCTGGTTTTGGATGGTTCTAGTTGGCTTTCTAGCTGCTTTATACTATATTCTGTTATCATTCTTCCACATAATCATCTTCAAAAATTAGCTGAAAGAATTGAGGAACTTTAGAGGGAAAGGCTTCCAGGTGGCAGTGGCAGTGAATTTAACTTTGTTCTCTTTCTTTCTTAGGATCCTTCTTACAGTTCTCCATGATGCCTCAGAGAGCTGGAAATGATCCACCTGGGGCTTCAAATGCAAGTGAAATGGAAATGGAGATAAGTAACATGAGAGAAAAGTTTCTTATGAGTGTAACAAAGTTAGTAGAAAGCAAAAGTTACAACAGCAAGGTATTTTCCAAAGAAAAGTACTTTCAAACAATAAAGGAAGTTAAAGAAGCTAAAGAAAAAGGGAAGAAGTCATCACGTGATTATCGCCGTGCAGCAAAATACGATGTGATCTCTGTACAGGGCACAGAGAAACTCATAGAGGCTACTCATGGTGAGCGAGATCGAATACGGTATTATGTACATAAAGAAGAATTGTTTGATATTCTTCACGACACACATCTCAGAATTGGACATGGTGGACGGACACGCATGCTCAAGGAGCTGCAGGGAAAATATGGGAATGTCACCAAAGAAGTTATTGTCTTATATCTGACTCTGTGTAAACAGTGCCACCAGAAGAACCCAGTACCCAAGAGAGGCCTTGCGCCCAAGCCCATGACTTTTAAGGACATAGACTCCACATGCCAAGTTGAAATACTTGACATGCAGTCCAGTGCCGATGGTGAGTTCAAGTTCATTTTATACTACCAAGACCACTTGACCAAGTTTATTATTTTACGGCCATTAAAAAGCAAACAGACCCATGAGGTGGTCAGTGTCTTGTTAGATATCTTCACAATTCTTGGTACACCCAGTGTGTTAGACTCCGACAGTGGCATTGAGTTCACAAACCAGGTTGTTCGTGAGCTCAATGAGTTGTGGCCAGACCTAAGGATTGTGTCTGGTAAGCACCACCCTGGCCAAGCCCAGGGCTCCCTGGAAGGAGCAAGCCGTGATATAAAGAACATGATAAGTGCCTGGATGCAGAGTAACTACTCATGTCACTGGGCCAAAGGCCTCCGATTCGTGCAGATGGTGAGGAATCAGGCTTTCGACGTTTCCTTGCAGCAAAGTCCATTTGAGGCAATGTTTGGTTGTAAAGCCAAATTTGGGCTATATTCCTCAAACTTGCCTCGGGAAACTGTGGCTACTTTACAAACAGAAGAAGAGCTAGAAATTGCTGAAGAACAGCTAGAAAATAGCCTTTGGATCAGGCAGGAAGAAAGGGCTGAGATTGGAGCAGACAGATCTGATATGGATGATGACATTGATCCCACTCCTGAAGCTACAGAACCTAGCACCTCACAAGGGGCTTCTGGCCTCCTCTGCTGGTGAACACATGCCTGCTGGGGGGACAGTCACACACAGGTGTCTCTGAGCATTAGAGTTATCTGAGAACTGTTGCCAGAGGCCCCAGGGGAAAGGATTGAAGGCCCCACTCTCAGGTCAAGTTGTTCATGGTAGTCCTTGCTCAAAAAGGGAAAACTTGTTTGGGTCTGTGTATTTATTCTTAGGGCTGCCATAAAACATTACCACAGCTTGGCTGGACACGTGGCTCACACCTGTAATCCCCGAAACTTTGGGAGGCCGAGTCGGGCAGATCACTTGAGGTCAGGAGTTCAAGACTAGCCTGGCCAACGTGGTGAAACCCTGTATGTACTAAAAATACAGAAATTAGCTGGGCATGGTGGCATGTGCCTATAATCCCAGCTAACTAGGAGGCTGAGGCAGGAGAATTGCTTGAACCCAGGAGGCAGAGGTTTCAGTGAGCCGAGACTGTGCCATTGCACTCCAGCCTGGATGACAGAGCAAGACTCTGTCTCAAAAAAATAAAATTACCACCACCTGGGTGACTTAACAGAAATTGAGTCTCACAGTTCTGGAGGCCGGAAGTCTGAAGTTAATGTGTCAGTAAGCCTGGATCCCCCTGGAGGCTCTCGGGGAGAATCCATTCCATGCCTTTGTCCTTTCTCTGGTGGCCACAGCAATCCTTGGTGTTCCTTGGCTTATGACAGTGTAAGTCCAGTCTCTGCTTCTATCTCCATGTGGCCTTCTCCCCTGTGACATGTGTATTATTTTCTGTCTCTTGTAAAGACATCATTGGACACCAAATCTATATCACTGAATTTAGGGCCCATTCTGATGAGGATGATCTCATCTCAAGATGCTTACCTTAATTAGATCAGCAAATACTCCTTTTCCAAGTAAGGTCACATTCACAGGTACTAGGGACTTGAACTTGGACTTATCTTTTAAAGAGACACAGTTCTGGTCGGGTGTGGTGGCTCACACCTGTAATCCCAGCACTTTGGGAGGTCGAGGTGGGCAGGTCACGAGGTCAGGAGTTCAAGACCAGCCTGGCCAACAAGGTGAAACCCCATCTCTACTAAAAATACAAAAATTAGCTGGGCGTGGTGGCGGACACCTGTAATCCCAGCTACTCAGGAGGCTGAGGCAGGATAATCACTTGAACCCAGGAGGTGGAAGTTGCAGTGAGCTGAGACCCTGCCGTTGCATTCCAGCCTGGGCAACAGAGCAAGACTCCATCTCAAAAAAAAAAAAGAGACACAGTTCTACTCATTATAGTCAATAGAAGAAAATGTCTGCAAATAAGAGCTGATGGGGCCTCAAGAATGTAAAGCTAGTGGGGCTGCCCTAGGTATATCTGATATATATTCCTGCCCCTCAGACACATACCCTAAAACATGAGGCATCACAGGAAAATAAGTAGATGTGAAGGAAGGCTGGGCACAGTGCCTCATGCCTGTAAACCCAGCACTTTGGGAGGCTTAAGCAGCCAATCACTTGAGGCCAGGAGTTCCAGACCAGCCTGGCCAACATGGTAAAACCCTGTCTCTACAAAAATACCAAAAAATTAGCCGGGCATGGTGGCATGCACCTGTAATCCTAGCTACTCAGGAGGCTGAGGTGGGAGGATCCCTTGAACCCAGGAGGTGGAGGTTGCAGTAAGCCAAGATCACACCACTGTACTCCAGTCTGGGCAACAGAGCAAGGCTCCATCCCAGAACAAAAGCGAAGTAGATGAAGGAAAAGTAAGGAGAAGAAAAGAGGTTCATCCAAGATGCCCTAGACACTGGCCACCTCACCAACCGGGCTCTGTTTCCCACTTCAGGAGAAGTATGTGCCATTCCTACTCTGAGTGTCCTGCACAGAGAATTGTGTGACTGCATGAAACACATATTAAAATTAGGTCAGAATTAAGGTATGGCTGGAATTTGGGTATGAGTCTGCCACTTGTCCGTGTCTCAAGCACTTAAAAGCATATCCTGTTCCTGGCACAGGTCAGTGCCTTTCAGGAAGTGAGCAATAGGGAAACAGTCGAGGTTTCTGGAACAAAATGCAAGAGTTGGGCTGAGATCACTGCTCTACCTAGAGAGGAGTAGGGCAAGGCCAGTCTGGGTCATGGTTCAGAGCAAGGATGACTGACCAGCCACAGGGGAGGACAGTGCCCAGGACCTGTGTACGCCTACGTTCCCAACGCCTAACACAGAGTGCCTAGCCCATTGAAGGTGTTCAGTGAATTTAATGAGTAAATGATTCTACACAAATGGGCATCAGGAAGAAGAAAGGACCTGCAGTCTTTTATTCTTTATAAGGTGTCCTTCTTGCACATTCCAGAGCCATCTAAAACCCATTCTGATTCTCACTAATGCCAGTTCCCTCTTCTGTAAGGGGCAGTAACATTCCTGATGCTGCCTGCCTCACAGGATTGTCCTGAGAGACCAGCGAGATTCTGCATGTGAAGGGGCTTTCTCTGTGAATAGTGAAGTTCTACAGTGTGACTCATCTTGGTTGCAAGCAGATCCTGTTCTCCGTGTAAGAGTGAGAGACCTCTGTTCACTGCCATTTTTTTTCAGATTCAGCAGTGTTAAGTTGGAAGGTATCCAGGGAAGCTGCATGATGATCACAAAGGAAGTGACATCACTTTCTTTCCAGCTTGTTCTGGGGGGCCAAAATCTTGCTGTGTTCTTGGCCAGCACCCCACTTTCCATCCTCCTTCCAACCCATTGTCTTTCTTTGTAATTCAGCCTAGCAGGTTTGGGAAGCCCAACTTTGACTGAGGATGTTACCTTCCCCTCCCCAGTGCTGATCTCCTTCCTCCTAGTTACTTGGCAAACCGGGAACCACATCATCAACTCGTGTGGGTAAAATGTGACACGAGCCATAACACTGTTTTCTTTCCCGGAGGTGGCTGCAAATAACCTAGGTTTCCAGGAGCTGCTGCATCACTCTTCCTCTTTTGCTTCTTAATGTTGGCAGTGGGAAAGAGAGGTGGATTCCTGGGCCCAGTCTGGCCTGCATTATCATATTTCAGCATCTGGAATAGAGATCACCAACCAGTGTGCCACAGCTAGTCTCAGCTTGCAAATATATTTTGTCCATATGTTTTTACTTTTTTTTTTTTTTGAAACAGAGTTTCACTCTTGTCACCCAGGCTGGTGTGCAATGGCGCAATCTTGGCTCACTGCAATCTCCGCCTCCCAGGTTCAAGTGACTGCGTTTACCTCACCCTCCCAAGTATCTGGTATTACAGGTGCCTGCCACCATGCCTGGCTAATTTTTGTATTTTTATAGAGATGAGGTTTTGCCACGTTGGCCAGGTTGGTCTCGAACTCCTGACCTCAGATGATCCACCCACCTCGGCCTCCCAAAGTGCTGGGATTACAGGCGTGAGCCACTGTGCCCAGCCTTTTAAATTGTTTTTTAATTAATTGCCAACACTTTAAACACTGGAGATTTAAATCTGGATGTCTAACACCTCTTGAAAACTCAGCATATGTGGCCACAGTGGGCCCACAATTTCTGCATGGCAGCAAATGAGTCATGGTGGATGTGGCACTCTGCAAGTGGCCACCATCAGCCACTCACATGCATACGCATTTCTGTGGCCCATTGCTGAAGAAAGGCCAGTGCAGGACATGGTGGCATGCACCTGCAATCCCAGCTACTTGGGAGGCTGAAGTGGGAGGATCATTTGAACCTGGGAGGCTGTTAAAGTGAGCCGTGATCACATCACTGCATTGCAGCCTGGGCGACCCTGTTCAAAAAAAAAAAAGGCCAGCAACAGACGTATGTATCTCTAGGACTTTATGATAGAAGTGGCATTTCAACCAGTGGGAACGGATGTATTATTCAGTTAATAGTGCTGGATCAATTGGCTGTCCATTTGACAAAAATGAAGTCTGACTCTTAAACATTAAAATTTTTAAAACATTAAAATAATAATAAAAATATTGGGGAAAAAAGTTTTGTGATCTTGGAATGGAGAAAATATTAATAAATTTGGCTACATAAAAATAAAAACTGGTATGGAAAATAATGCCATTTAAAAAGAAAACAGGGCCGGGTGCGGTGGCTCACATCTGTAATCCCAACACTTTGGGAGGCCAAGGTGAGCGGATCACGAGGTCAGGAGATGAAGACCATCCTGGCCAACATGGTGAAACCCCGTCTCTACTAAAATACAAAAAATTAGCCAGGCGTGGTGGCGTGCACCTGTAGTTCCAGCTACTTGGGAGGCTGAGACAGGGGAATCCCTTGAACCCAAGAGGTAGAGGTTGCTGTGAGCCACAAGGTTACAGTGAACCAAGATCACACCACTGCACTCCAGCCTGGCAACAGAGCAAGACTCCATCTCAAAAAAAAAAAAAAAGTAGTAAATAGTCTGAGTGTGGTGGCTCATGCCTAATATCCCAGCACTTTAGGAGGCTTAGGTGGGTGGATCACCTGAGGTCAGGAGTTCAAGACCAACCTGGCCAAACTGGCGAAACCCCATCTCTACTAAAAATACAAAAATTAGCCAGGCATATTGGCGGGTGCCTATAATCCTAGCTACTCGGGAGGCTGAGGCACAAGAATTACTTGAATCCAGGAGGTGGAGGTTGCAGTGAGCTGAGATCATGCCACTTCACTCCAGCCTGGGCAACAGAGTGAGACTCCCTCTCAAAAAAATTTTTTTTGTTTTCTGGCCGGGCGCAGTGGCTCACGCCTGTTAATCCTGGCACTCCAGGAGGCTAAGGTGGGCAGATCATCTGAGGTCGGGAGTTCAAGACCAGCCTCACCAACATGGTGAAACCCCGTCTTTAAATAAATAAATAAAAATTAAAACAATTTTTTTGTTGTTTTCTAAGAATCTGTTATGATTTTCTTTCTCATCCTTGGCCATTTCTTCTAGTCTCAGTTTCAGCTGTGACTTTATTGTGCAAGACTCCCTTATGCCTCTTCCAGTCCCAGTCTTCTGAATATTATGGGCTTCTCAGGGTCAATAATCTCCCCTAACATATTCTTCCTTCTGTTTGCCACTAGTTCTATTAGTGGCACCACGGGTCACCCAAGCCAGAAACCTCAGGGTCTCACTCTCCCTCACTGCCCCTAGCCAATTTGCTAAATCATGTCATCCCTACCAGTGGCAGATTACATTTTCCAAATGTGTATGCAACAGTATATCTGTAACACATGTTCTTTTAGAACTTTGCACTTCCCTATCAAGAGATGGAGTTTTTATCACCTCTGCTTGAACCTAGGCAGAAATTTGTTCTTTCCTTGACCAGTCTAGTACAAACCAGTGATAATATGTGGCTTCTGAGGCTGTCATAAAAATACCACCTCATTCTCTTGGAATGGTCACTCTTGAAACCCAGTCACCATGTTCTGAGGAAGCCCAAGCAGCCTGTGGAGGCCCACATGGAGAGGTGCCAAAGCCCTGGGCCCTCATCCCTGGCTAAATTCTTAGCCGACAGACAGAACCAACATGCCAACCATGTGAGTGAGCCATCTTAAAAGCAGACTTTCTAGCCCCAGTTCATGTTCCTTTCAATACTGTGTAGAACAGAGACAAGCCCTGGCCAAATTGCAGAGTCATGTGCAAAATAAATGAATGTTGTTGTTTCAAGCCACTAAGTTTAGAGGTGGTTTGTTAAGCAACAATACATAATTGATAGGCTAACTCTGAAATGTCATACATCTATTGCCATCTCTCCATTCCCTCAGGGTAAGCCCTTGTTACCTTGGTTGATTGGAAAACAACCCATCTAGTGAATCTTCCAGAAGTAAAGCTCTGCTCGGAATAATAGTTAACACTACTAAGTACTGATTTACCTACATTATTAGTACTGAGCTTTAAATTAATTTTCTTATTTATTCCTTACAGCCCTACAAAGTTAGTTGAAGCTGAAGAAATGAGTTTAAAT
The DNA here is from genome assembly GCA_004027835.1 of Alouatta palliata. Taxonomy (NCBI): domain Eukaryota; kingdom Metazoa; phylum Chordata; class Mammalia; order Primates; family Atelidae; genus Alouatta; species Alouatta palliata. Next base: position 22,691 of record PVKV010010247.1, on the reverse strand, counting down.
AGGTGTATTAAGGACTTAATTTTTCTCTCTTAGAAAGAAAGAAATGATGCGCAGAAAATAATAACTAGCCCAAGGTTCAAACCTAAGTGTTAAATCCAAGGTCTGTGCTTGTAACGACCTCCTATGCTCAAGAATCTCCAGTGGGCCAGGTGTGGTGGCTCACGCCTGTAATCCAAGCACTTTGGAGGCCAAGGCGGGTGGATCACCTGAGATCGGGAGTTCAAGACCAGCCTGACCAACATGGTGAAACCCTGTCTTAAAAAAAAAAAAAAAAAGAATCTCCAGTGGGCCAAGGGTGGTGGCTCATGCCTGTAATCCAAGCACTTTGGGGGGCTGAGGCAGAAGGACTGCTTGAGCCACAGGGTTCGATACCAGCCTGGGCAACATAGTGCGGCATGGCATTAATTAGCTAGGCATGGTGGCTCACACTGTAGTCCCAGCTACTTGGGTGGCCGAGGTGGGAGGATCTCTTTAGCTCAGGAGGTGGAGGCTGCAGTGAGCTATGCTTGCCCCACAGCACTTAAGGGGAAAAAAAGAGAATCCACAGTGGTTCCACATTACTCACAGAGTAACGACTTAAACCTGGCATCCATGTTGGAATATAATATGGTCCCAACTACCTTTGCAGCTTTGGAATTGAGGCATCAGGTCGAGGCACATGAATTTCCTGGTTGCACTTGTTTTGTGCGGGGTGGCAGGAAGAAACTCAGGCCGTTGGCTACTCTAGGCATGGCCAGAGTCACTTATTCTTTCTGGAACTTGGTTTCCCCATGTAAAATGAGAGACAATTGAACCAACTCGTATTAAAGTTCTCTTCCAGTTCTGCTCTGTGTAGTGTGAAAACTGTCATCTTGTACTTTTGTACTTCCTACCTCTTCTAGAACCCCGGCCTGAGCTTCCTGCCGGGGCACATGTCCCCACTTCCGAGATGGAGAGAAAATGAGAGGCTTAGAGATAAATGCTTTTGTGAATGTTCTCTATTTACCACTGTCTCAGAACTAGCTTTGGCCTCATATTGTGGAAAAGAATCTGCTTGTTTGCAGCTCTAGGGGTAGAAAGAACATTTTCTTCTGACATTTCTGAGATCCTATTACCAATGGTTTTTTGAGACTAAGCATTGGAATGTCATTAATTAGTACTGAGAAGGAAGAGCAGCGAGGGAGGCAACTGAGAAGCTCAGACTTATGATCCTGCTTCCAAATTATTTTGCATGCTTTCTGGACGTTAGCGCAAACAGACCATTAAAGTATAGTTTGCCAAGGTTAGGTTCGATCACTGCATAAGCCAGTTACCTCTGCAGTTACTTTAACCTTCAATTTGGTGACTTTTGGTTGTTAAATTTTAAGAGGAAAAGTTTTGTTTGTTTGTGATTTACAGTTCTTCCTTCCATTTGTTTTATGAAAGTTTTACGGAAATTGATTTGAAACCTGAAATACTTTGAAATATAAAAGAGCAAGAGTTATCCCAGGACTCTTATTCAAAAAGTTGACTGATGGCAAAAGAAGTCTGTCCCTGGAATCTTCAGAATTTTGTTCAGAATTCTATTCAGAATTCTATTCCTTTGAACTTATTGAATTTGATTTCTTTCTTAGTTCCTGGTTCTCCTTATTTTTATCTTGGTGCTAATCTTTGTTTACCCAGGTTCTGACACTTTTACCCTAGGATTAATTACCCCAGATGGTCGACTCTACTGTGTTTTCCAAGCAAACAACGTAGGCAGGAAATGTAAGCTTCCTGAGCAAATTGCCCTTCCGCTTTAATATGAGACTTTGCCTTTTAGAATCATATTTATCTCTGACTACTTTTCTTAGTTACAGTTGATTTATGATTATTATTTTGGTTTGGATCTAGTTAGGGTTTCCCTTTTCCATTTAAAGTTTGGTCCTGATATTTTGCTTTTTGCTTCCCCACATCTCAGTTTGTTAAATCTTACTGTTCTGTTTAACCTGAACTGCTACATCCTTTCTGTTGACTAGTTCCTTGCTCTGAATAACTTTTCCACACCTGGAACTTTGGCATAAGAGTTCTCTTTACTGTTATGCACTTCCCACGACCTTACAGCGTGGGTACGTAGCAGATGAGGGTCTGTGAGCCTTTCCTCTGGGTTTGCACAGATGGCTCACTCCTAACTTTGGCGAGTCATTCAGTAGCCAGATGTTTGCTTCGTTCCTCCTCCCCGTTCTACCCCCACAGTTCAGTGTACTGTTCTTTGAATGACGTCCCCTCTCTTTTTGCCTCTCTTTCTCCCGATGCAATGGCAGGAATCCTGGAAACGGCTGCCTTAAATGTAGGGACCATTAGGATCTTGCTCAACACACAACCCAGGTCACCTGTAATAATACAGCTGCCTCCCAGTCCTGAATGGGGTGTAGAGATCCATTCCAGACACCTGAAACTGCCAACCTTCTTCATCTCTAGATGCAGGAGCTCTCTGTATCAGGAAGAGAGCCTCTCTGAAATCCACTGTCATTCTGGGTTTTCCTTGACCAGCTCTCGTTACCTACCCCATTCTCTAGTCTATCAGTTTCATTCATTGATTAGACATTTGTAAGCACCAAGGATGTAACCAGGCATCATGCTGGCCTTGGAGGTACCAACAAGTAAAGAGACTGCTAAATGCAGAAAAATGGGCACAGAGTAAAGATTTGTAAGTCTAAAGGAGTGCTCAGTGAGAAGTCAGGCAAGCTAAGTTTTGGAAGGATCGTTTGCAGATCACTGCTGAACGTTCTCCATGCTGCCTGCTTTGTATTAGAGGACTTCTTGCAAGGGAAATGTAATCAGCAGGATCCTCACTCAGAGACCTGGCAGACGCCACCTTAACTCAGTAATCAAAGTTAACCTCCCCAGTGTTCGTAAAACTACTGCTGCTCCTGATAGGATGCACTGAGAACATTTCTGTGACATTTCTACCACAGATGCACTACTTGAAGCTAATTAAGAAGAGACAAAAGACAAACTCAGATTGAGGGGCATTCTGCAAAATAATTGCCCTGTACCCTTTAAAAAATGGCAATGTTGCCAGACATGGTGGCTCACGCCTATAATCCCAGCACTTTGGGAGGCTGAGACAGGCAGGTCACCTGTGGTCAGGAGTTTGAGACCAGCCTGACCAACGCAGAGAAACCCTGACTCTACTAAAAATACAAAATTAGCCGGGCATGGTGGTGGATGCCTGTAATCCCAGCTACTCCGGAGGCTGAGGCAGAAGAATCGCTTGAACCCAGGAGGCCGAGGTTGCAGTAAACCAAGATCACGCCACTGCACTCCAGCCTGGGCAACAAGAGCAAAACTCCATCTCAAAAAAAAAAAACAAAAAAGGCAATGTTGAGAAAGAAAAAGACTGAGGAGCTATTCCAGTTAAAGTAGGCTATAAACACGGCAACTGAACGCAGTGCCTGATCCAGGACCTTTTTTTATTAGAATGAGCATCACTGGGACAGTTGGCAAAATGTGAATATTGTCTGAAGATTATCATATTGTATCAAAGTTAATTTCCTGATCTTGAGGATTGTAGTGTGGTTATGTAAGAGAATGTCCTTGTTTTTAGGAAATAGATGTTGAAATATTTTGAGATAAAGGAGGATTATGTTGGCGACTTATTCTCAAATTGTACAGGAAAATTGTGTGTGTGTGTCTGTGTGTGTGTGTGTGGAGAGAGAGAAGGGAGGGACAAAGAGATATAAAACAAATGCAGCAAAATGTTAACATTTGGGGAATCTGGATGAAGAGTGGGAATTCTTTGCACGATTCTTGCACTTTTCTGTAAGTCTACAATTAGAAGAATTGACAAGGTCCCACCAAAGAGGAGAATACAGGAAATACAGGGCGATAACTTGGCAGTTTGCTCTTTGGCCTGCAAAGGCAGTAATTCATGTGAGTGAGAGCTGCTTGCCTTCAAGGCTGGCATTTTTTGTTGCAGATCCCAAAAGCTGCCTGAAAGCCTCCAGGCCTTGTGTGGTTTCCCCTTCTGTTCACAGGTATCTTCCTGCCACTCACTAGAATATGGTGTCTGATGAGTTTCTAAACAGGCATGGAACCAGAATTCTCAGAAATACCAAGGAGTTTCTGTCGCACTGACCAGGCTTCACCCAAAACAGTGGTCCCCTACTGAGAACAATTCTTCCTTTCCCCTGGCTTCAAAATAGGGATTCCTGGCCTGTTTCTGCCAAATGCTCTGTGGAAGCAGAAAATCATAAGCCTTGTGTTTTCTCCATTGCAGAAAATTAGGCCAGGTGCGGTGGCTCATGCCTGTAATCCTAGCACTTTGGGAGGCCGAGGCGAGTGGATCACTTGAGGTCAGGAGTTCGAGACCAGCCTGGCCGACGTGCTGAAACCCTGTCTCTACTAAAAACACAAAACTTAGACAGGCGTGGTGGGGTGAGGCTGTAGTCCCAGCTACTCAGGAGGCTGAGGCAGAGAATCACTTCAACCTGGGAAGCGGAGGTTACAGAGGTGCCACTGCACTCCAGCCTGGGCAGCAGAGTGAGACTCTGTCTCTGTAAAAAAAAGAAAAAAGAAAAAATTAATTCTTCCTCTTACTTGGCACTTGGTTTTTGGGGTGCTTTTTTATTGTTTGTTAATGGACTTCATTTTTTTTTTCTGAGACAAAGTTTTGTTCTTGTTGCCCAGGCTTGAGTGCAATGTCATGATCTCTGCTCACTGCAACCTCCACCTCTAAGGTTCAAGCGATTCTCCTGCCTCAGCAAGTTTGTAGTGGATATTAAGATTCACTCTTTGTGCTGTGCATTCTATGGTGTGTGTTTGTTTAGAGACAGCGTCTCACTCTATTGCTCAGGCCAAGTGCAGTGGCCGTCACGGCTCACTTCAGCCTCAAACTCCTGAGCCTAAACCATCCTTCCACGTCAGCCTGCCAAGTAACTGGGACTACAGATGTGTGCCACCATGCCTGGCTCATTCTATGGGTTTTGATAAATGTAAAATTACATGTAGCTACCATTAAAGTATTATACAGAATAGTTTCACTGCCCTAAAAATTCCCTGTACTCTAGCTACTCATTCCTCCCTTCCTGCTCCCCAAACTCCTGGAAACCACTGATCTTTTTACTGTCTCTATAGCTTTGCCTTTTCCAAAATGTTATAAAGCTGGAATGATATAGTATGTTCCTTTTTCAGACTTTTTCTTATACTTAGCAATGTGTAATTAAGGTTCCTCCACATCTTTTGCCACTTGATAGTTCATTTCTTTTTTGCACTGAGTAATGTTCCATTGTATGGATATACCAGTTTATGCATTCATCTATGGAAGGATATCTTGCTTGCTCCTAATTTTTGGCAATTATGAATAAAGCTGCTATAAACATTTGTGTGTGGTTTTTGTGTGGGCAACAGATTTCAGTTCATTTGGGTAAATAGGAGTACAGCGACCATAAGGTCGTATGGTAAGAGTATGTTTAGGTTTTTAAGAACTTGCCTCTGGGCATGATGGCCCACACCTGTAATCCCAGAAATTTGGGAGGCCAAGGTGGGTGGATCATGAGGTCAGGAGTTCGAGACCAGCCTGGTCAATATGGTGAAACCTCATCTCTACTAAAAAATACAAAAATTAGCCAGGCATGGTGGCACACACCTGTAGTCCCAGCTACTTGGGAGGCTGAGGCAGAAGACTCACTTGAACCCAGTAGGCAGGGGTTGTAGTGAGCCAAGATCATGCCATTGCACTTCAACCTGGGCAACAGAGTGAGACTCCATCTCAAAAAACAAAAAAAGAAAAGAAATTGCCAAACCAGGCCAGGCCAGGCACAGTGGCTCATGCCTGTCATCCCAGCACTTTGGGAGGCCGAGGTCAGGAGTTTGAGACCAGCCTGGCCAACATGGTGAAACCCCATCTCTACTAAAAAGGCAAAAATTAGCCGAGCATGGTGGCACGCGCCTGTAAACCCAGCTACTCAGGAGGCTGATGGGAGAATTGCTTAAAACTGGTAGACAGAGGCTACAGTGAGCCAAGATTGTGCCACTGCACTCCAGCCTGGACAACAGAGCGAGACCCCATCTCAAAAAAGAAAAAGAAATTGCCAAGCTGTCTTCCACTGTCTTCCAATGTCGCTGGCCATTTTGCCTTCCCAACAACAATGAATATGAGTTCTTGTTGTCCCACGTCATCACTAGTTTTTTGTGTCAGTATTTTGGATTTTAACTATTCTAATAGGTGCAGTCATATCTCGTTGTTTGAATTTGCAATTCCCTTGAGAACATATGATGTTGAGCATCTTTTCATATGCTTATTTGCCATGTGTGTATCATCTTTGGTGAGATGTTTGTAGATCTTTTGCGTATTTAAAAACTTTTTTGCACATTTTTTTTTCTATTTCTTTTTTTTTTTTTTTTTTTTTTTGAGACGGAGTCTCACTCTGTGGCCCAGGCTGGAGTGCAGTGGCACAATCTCAGCTCACTGCACCCTCCACTGCCTGGGTCAAACAATTCTCCTGCCTCAGCCTCCCAAGTAGCTGGGATTACAGGAGCCTGCCACAACATCCTGCTAATTTTTTTTTTTTTCTTTTTGAGACAGAGTTTCACTATTGTTGCCCACGCTGGAGTGCAATGGCTCGATATCAGCTCACCGCAATCTCTGCCTCCCAGGTTCAAGTGATTCTCCTGCCTAAGCCTCCCAAGTAGCTGGGATTACAGGCATGCACCACCATGCCTGGCTGATTTTGTATTTTTAGTAGAGATGGAGTTTCTCCATGTTGGTCAGGCTGGTCTTGAACTCCCGACCTCAGGTGATCCACCCGCCTCAGCCTCCGAAAGTGCTGTGATTACAGGCGTGAGCTGCCACGCCCTGCCTTTTGCACATTTTTTAATTAGTTGAGTTTTAAGAATTCTTTGCAGCTGGGTGCGGTGGCTCACACCTGTAATCCCAACACTTTGGGAGGCCAAGGTGGGCTGATCATGAAGTCAAGAAAAAAGCAGGAGAATCTCGTGAACCCAGGAGGTGGAGGTTGCAGTGAGCTGAGATTGTGCCACTGCACTCTAGCCTGGCGACAGAGCAAGACACTGTCTCAAAAAAAAAAAAAAAACCTTTGCATGCTGTGGAAAACCGTCCTTTATTAGATATGTCTTTTGCAAATATTTTCTCCCAGTGCCTGCTTTGTCTTTTCATACTCTTGAGTCACTTGGGTGTCTCACTATGCTGTCCAGGCTGGTCTTGAACTACTAGCCACAAGCAATCCTCCTGCCTCAGCCTCCCCCATGGCTGGGCTCGGCCCAACACTTGGTTTTTATTTACCTTCTTTCTGTTTCTCTCAGATCTGACTGGCTAATCTTGGCTAGAGCCAGAAACTACAAACTTGAACTAACAACAATATAAATATTTTTTTAAAGCTGTTTTTTTTTTTTTTTTGAGACGGAGTTTCGCTCTTGTTGCCCAGGCTGGAGTGCAATGGCGCGATCTCGGCTCACCGCAACCTCCGCCTCCTGGGTTCAAGCAATTCTGCCTCAGCCTCCCGAGTAGCTGGGACTACAGGCACGTGCCACCATGCCCAGCTAATTTTTGTATTTTTAGTAGAGACGGGGTTTCACCATGTTGACCAGGATGGTCTCGATCTCTTGACCT
>PVKV010010247.1:0-15021 GCA_004027835.1 Alouatta palliata | reverse complement strand
TTTAAAGCTGTTTTTAAGATAAAAGTTTATTTACTCCAGTGCATCCTCCATAGCAGTAGCCTGATCTGTACCTGAAGCCCTTTGAGTCCCAGCTGGAGCTAAAGCAGCTGAGATACAGGGGAGCAGCGCCCCAAGGCATCCCAATACTCTGGGCTGCTTCTGAAACTAGTCTGTCCTCTTGGGCTTCTGGGCCTGTGTGGAAGGACTGTAAATAATTTGTCACCACAGGGCAAAGGGTGGATTTAAAATATATCCACAAATTCTTGATATTCCTCTCATCAAGAAATGTGTGCCAACATACATGAGTATACGCAATTTTTTAAATGGAATTCTTTTTTTTTTTTTTTTGAGACAGAGTTTCGCTGTTATCACCCAGGCTGGAGTGCAAAGGCACTATCTCAGCTCACTGCAACCTCCACCTCCCAGGTTTAAGCGATTCTCCTGCCTCAACCTCCCCTGTAGGTAGGATTACAGGCGCCTGCCACCATGCCCAACTAATTTTTGTATTTTTTTAGTAGAGATGGGGTTTCGCCATGTTGGCCAGGCTGGTCTCAAACTCCTGACATCAGGTGATCCACCCACCTCGGCCTCCCAAAGTGCTGGGATTACAGGCATGAGCCACTGCACCTGGCTAGAAATGAAACTTAATTCCCCTCCCCTGTGTGTGGGATGGACTTTATAATTTGCTTTCAACAAATAGAATATGGTGGCAGTAACAGTGCATTCGTGCATTTCTTCTTAGACTAGGACATGAAAGGCATTGGACTTCCCCCTCATTGCTGTCTCTTAGCTCTCTCTGGGAGGAGTTAGATCTAAACACTCAAGCAGTGTTTAAATCTAACTCCTCCCAGAATGAGCTAAGAGACAGCTCCAAGAGCCGCTAGCTCTCAGAATTACATGTGGCAAAGAACAGAGGCTTCCTGCCAACAGCCATGAGGGAACCATCTTGGAAGTAGATCTTTCAGCCCCGGTCAAACATTCAGATGACTGCAGCCCCAGGTAACATCCTGACCGTAACCTCATGAGAGACTCTGAGCAAGAACTATGCAGATCCGGCAATCCCACTATGGGGTACATATCCAAAGGAAGTAGAATCAGTATGCTCAAGAGATAACTGAACTCCCATGTTTATTGTAGCAGTATTCACAATAGCCAAGATGAGCCCGGGCGTTGTGGCTGACAGCTGTAATCCCAGCACTTTGGGAGGTCGAGGTGTGCAGGTCACCTGTGGTCAGGAGTTCAAGACCAGCCTGACCAACATAGAGAAACCCTGTCTCTACTAAAAATACAAACTTAGCTGGTCATGGTGGTACATGCCTGTAATCCCAGCTAATTGGGAGGCTGAGGCAGGAGAATTGCTTGAACCTGGGAGGCAGAGGTTTCGGTGAGTCTAGATCGTACCATTGCACTCTAGCCTGGGCAACAAGAGCGAAACTCTGTCTGAAAAATAAAATAAAGAAGTAGAATTCAGTCATATACATTAGGTTGAATCATATAAAATTGCCAACATTTAACAGCTAACACAACATATATAGTTCAACCTAATACATATATACACGTATTAGGTTATTATAACCTAATATTATATATATAATTATATGTTATTATATGTATGCATTTTTGAGACAGAGTCTCTCTCTGTCGTCCAGGCTAGAGTGCAGTGGCATGATCATGGCTCACTGCAACCTCTGTCTTCCAGGTTCAAGTGATTCTCATGCCTCAGCCACCCAAGTAGCTGAGACTATAGGCATGTGCCACCATGCCCAGCTAATTTTTGTATTTTTAGTAGAGACAGAGTTTCACCATGTTGGCCAGGCTGGTCTTGAACTACTGACCTCATGATCCACCCACCTCGGCTTCCCAAAGTGCTGGGATTACAGGCATGAGCCACCTCACGCAGCCCAACCTAATCCATATGTTTTTAACATACCTGATCTACTCACAATTTGTCCATGCACTCTTGTAGCTGGCTGGTATCATGGTTTCATCTGGAGGGATGGACATGACCAAGTTCAGCTGGGAGACTGGCCTCTCTGGGCAACATGTCCAAGCCCTGATGGGCATTGCCAGCTTCCCCAAGTTGGCTTTAAAACCCAAATGTACAACTTATCTTTTGGTCTTAGGACCTAACTCTAATGCCTTCCTTTCTTGTCAGGTGTTTTTTTTTTTTTTTTTTTTTTGTGGTGGTGGTTTTCTGAGGTGACGTCTCACTCGTCGCCCAGGCTAGAGTGCTGTGGCACAATCTCGGCTCAGTGCAACCTCTGCCTCCCGGGTTCAAGCGATTCTCATGCCTCAGCCTCTCAAGTAGCTGGGACTACAGGCGCATGCCACCACGCCTGGCTAATTTTTGTATTTGTTTTTTTAAGATGGGATTTCACCATGATGGCCAGGCTGGTCTTGAACTCCTGACCTCAGATGATCCACCCAACTCAACCTCCCAAAGTGCTAGGATTACAGGCGTGGGCCACTGCGCCCGGCCCTAATTTTTGTATTTTTAAGAAAGATGGGTTTTTGCCATGTTGGCTAGGCTGGTCTCAAACTCCTGGGCTCAAGTGATTCTCCCGCCTCAGCCTCCCAGAGTGCTGGGATTACAGGCGTGAGCCACTGAGCCCAGCCTCTTGCCATGTTGTATTCCTGCTGTTACTTGGTAGAGGGTGTGGGAGGCTTGGGTGGGAAGCTATAGCAGCCAGGGTGGGTGGTGGTTTCCCGGGCACAGGCTCTATGCATTCTCAGTCATCAGAGCTGGACACAGACGGTGGGACCGCGGCTCAGGACACACACCTGGGATGACCACACTCCTGTTGTGTGCTCATTGTTTAACCTGCCTCTTACCTTTGGGCCATTTGGCTTTTGAATCCTTCACTATGCCTAAGCCAACAAGGTGGTAAGTGATATCTCTCTCCTAATCAGCTATACCTCCTCCACCCACTAACTAGCAAATGGTGGGTTAGGGGTAACAGAAGTAAAAAGAGGCTTAGCTCTCCGGAGGGGTTTGCCCATGTGTAAGTATGCTCATGTATAAGCAGAGGTTGGGCAGGTTTAGGGGCCAACGGGTGCCAAAAGGCTCCTGGGCAGGAAGAACTGGAAAACAAACTTGTTCTTTCTCCCTTCCTCTCCCTCCTCCTCCAGCTTGCCTCAACAACAGCCCGATATAAGAAAGAAGAGATGGACAATTTACTCCACATCACTCAAGCTCAATCAAGGCAGGGAGAAAGCAGAGGAGTGCAAAGCTGGCCCGACGTCCTCCCTTTCTCACTCCTGGCAATGATGAGGACCAACCTTTTCAAGGGCTGAGGGGAGGATGAAGAGACTGGGTCAGATGAATGGACAGAACTTGGTGCCAGGAGTTCAGAAAAGGTCACAGGTGTGTATCCTTCTGCTCAGGATCCAGGCCTCCCTCCTGGATGATGGGGGTGTCTGTGATCATCTGCACACTTGGAGATTCTTCTACTGAGCCGAAACTGCTGCTGCAGGACACGGCGCCACTGGGGTGGCTCAGAATCAGACTCCAGAAACGTTTATGGTTGAAGTAGCAAAGGATCGCTGGGAAAGGACAGGGACAGGGGAGAGGAAAATTGTGACTGGGAGGTAAAGTGACAAGCAGGGTGAGGCCCAAGGGAAGATAAGACCCTAAGAATCTAGCCCTAGGGATTGCCACACTCTTCCCTCCACACTTTCCCTGCCCTCACCCACCCATGTCCCTTCCTTCCCCCAGGGCCCTCTGGCCACTCACCGCAGGTGACATATAGGACAAACACCAGCCAACCAATGAAATAGCTCCAGCCAATGGGGATGGATATATTCCTCTCCACCTCTGGAGAGGATGGATAACATTCCTCTCCAGATGTTAATGGGGAACAGCATGAGGGTGGAGAAGATGAAGGTGACTAGGAGACAGGAAGCAGAGAGGTCTCATTGTCATGCAAGAGTCCCATGGTGGGTGGGTGAGGGGGGTTCTTCCTCATCTGCTGTGCTATGGCCACAAACCACATCACCACGCACAGGGTGGCCAGCCCCTGAGGTTCCAGGAGTCAACCCCCCACTTCTACCTCTCCTGTGACCAGGAAATGATGTAACTCAATTCTCGGTTCTGTTCTCCCACCACCCACAAAACACCCACACCGCCCCCAAAGAAAAGGGAGAGGGCTGTGCATGGTGGCTCACACCTGTAATCCCAGCACTTTGGGAGCCTGAGGCGGGCAAATCACAAGGTCAGGAGTTTTGAGACCAGCCTGATCAACATGGTGAAACTCCATCTCTACTAAAAATACAAAAAAGGGCTGAGTGTGGTGGCTCACGCCTGTAATCCAAGCACTTTGGAGGCCAAGGCAGGCGGATTACTTGAGGTCGGTGGCAGGTGCCTGTAATCCCAGCTACTCGGGAGGCTGAGGCAGGAGAATTACTTGAACCCGGAAGGCGGAGTTTGCAGTGAGCTGAGATTGCACCACTGAACTCCAGCCTGGACGGCAGAGCAAGACTCTGTCTCAAAAGAAAAAGGAAGAAGAAGAGGGAGAAGGGCCTAGGAAGGTGTGGGTTAGGAGAACAAAGGATCTTTTCCAGAGCTAGGAGGCACCTTCATAGAAGCTCAAGGTGGTCCCAACCACGCCGAAGGAGGGCAGTTTCTGAACAGCAGGCAGATAGAGCAGGGGCAACCAGATGCTGAGGACGAGGCCCAGCCCCAGAGTCAGTCTGAAGCTTAACTTGGCCAGCTTAAACATGGGCTGATTTGTCCACACCTTAAAACTGTCTGGGGAAAATGACCAACAAACAAGATCAACTAAAGATTTACAAGATAACTTGATGACCATGTGCCTAAGTGAAAAAAAAGAAAAGATTTACAAAAGATGAAACGTAATAAAATGAGCAAATACAAGAAAATGTACAGGCCCATTAATAACCAGAGAAATGCACATTTGAAATAACAATGAAATATTGCTTTCACTTCTTAAATAAGCCAAGATTCTTGATAATGGAGATTGTTTGATAAACTCAGCCGAATGCAAATGAATCTCAACAGAAAAAATGGACAGAGGATTTCAACTGCAATTCTCCAGAGAAGGAGTATGAATGTCTGATAAACATGTGAAGCTCAGCCAGGCACGATGTCTCATGCCTGTAATCCCAGCACCCTGGGAGGCCAAGGCGGGTGGATCACCTGAGGTCAGGAATCTGAGACCAGCCTGGCCAACATGGGAAACCCCGTCTCTACTAAAGATACAAAAATTAGCTGGGTGTGATGGCGGGCGCCTGTGATCTCACCTACTCGGGAGGCTGAGGCAGGGGAATCACTTGAACCCAGGAGACACAGGTTGCAGTGAGCTGAGATAGTGCCATTACACTACAGCCTGGGCAACAGACCAAAACTCCATCTCGAAAAAAAAAAAAGGTGCTTCTAGACCTATAATTAGACTAAAAGAAAATAAATAAAAAGTCAAGTAAAAGATAAATCTATTAAGTTGAATATTATCTTATAATAAGGAAAGTTGATTACATATTATAAACATGAAAGTTTAAATAATATATATTAAATGATAAAAATAGAGACATATGCCACACAATGATATCTTGGCCAATGATGGACCACATATACAACAGTGATCCCATAAGATTAATGGAGCAAATATAGCAACCTGATATCTGGCAGTTGATACTGGCATTGCAGATAAAGTAGGGAAAATGACTGATACTCAGTAACGGTGCTGAGACACATAGTTTTCCACATGAAATGATACATATAAATAAAAATATACATACCATCTAGGTTTATATAAGTATACTCTGTGATGTTCACGCAACAAAATCACCCAACAGTACGTTTCTCAGAATGTATCCCTAGCATTAGTCGAAACATGAATATAATTTAAATAATATAAAATTATTTTTGAAGAATGAGTACGACTATGTCAAAACCATTCAAAACTTGTTCAACCAAAAATAAAAAGCCCTGGCCAGGCATGGTGGCTCACACCTATAATCCCAGCACTTTGGGAGGCTGAGGCGGGTGGATCACAAGGTCAGGTGTTTGAGACCAGCCTGGCCAACATGGTAAAACCCTGTCTCTACTAAAAATACAAAAAATTAGCTGGGTTTGGTGGCAGGCACCTGTAATCCCAGCTACTTGGGAGGCTGAAGCAGGAGAATCGCTTGAACCCGGGAGATGAAGGTTGCAATGAGTCAAGACTGCACCACTGCACTCCAGCCTGGGTGACAGAGCAAGACTCTGTCTCAAATCGATAAGTAAATAAATAAATAAAAATAAGAAACCTGGCTGTCTTGAGTAGCTCCCTAGAGCAAGGCGCCTACATGGGTTTTGGAGCCAGACACACCTGTGTTGCAATTCCAAATCCGCCATATTAGCTTGATCCATATGAAACTGCTCCTTTTGTAGGTGAAAAGCAGTCAAATATTAGCATGTTATTTGGTTCAATCTAATAGCTTTATGACCCTGAGCAAGGTTCTTAATCTCTCTGAGTTCCAATGTTCTCATCTGTAAAATAAGGACAATTATCCCTATCTCTTAGGGTGGACTGAGGACTGAGTTAAACAAATGGAGTAAGTGTACAATTAATGATAGATTTTGTTTCCCCAAATTTATTATAAGGACACAATACTTTCATAATGGAAGAAAATAAGAGCTGTGTGAGCCGGGCGCGGTGGCTCATGCCTGTAATCCCAGCACTTTGGGAGGCTAAAGCGGGTGGATCACCTGAGGTCAGGAGTTCGAGACCAGCCTCACCAATATGGTGAAACCCCATCTTTAAAAGAAAAGAGCTGTGTGATATTTTTCATGCTAAGGAGAATGAAAAATTGGAAATAAGGGTCGAAAGCTCTGGTTTTCCCTGGGAGCTGAGAAAGAACACCCAATTCCTGAGGGATGAGGGAACAGTATAACCAGAGACTAACAAGAATAAGAGACAGGCTGGGTGGGGTGGCTCACGCCTATAATCCCAGCACTTTGGAAGGCTGAAGTGGGAGCAACACGAGGTCAGGAGTTCAAGACCAGCCTGGCCAACATGGTGAAACTCTGTCTCTACTAAAAATACAAAAATTAGCCAGGTATGGTGGCATGCGCCTGTAGTCCCAGCTACTCAGGAAGCTAAGAGCCAGGTGTGGTGGCCAGGGCCTGTCGTCTGAGCTTCTCAGGAAGTTAAAGCAGGAGGGTCCCCTGAGCCCAGAAGTTTGAGGCTGCCGTGAGCTATGATTGTACCACCGCACTCCAGCCTGGGTGACAGAGTGAGACCCTGTTTCTAAAAACATCAACAAAACAAATAAATAAATAAGAATAAGGAATGAAGCAGCTGCAAGAATTCGGGGAAGGACGGAAGACAGAAGCCAAACGTGACAAAAGGAAAATTGTCCAGAAATGTAACGTTGGAGGCTGAAGGAAAGGAGAGCATGTGGGATCAGGGCCTGAGAGGGAACACTGCAAGAAGTCCTCTCAAAGCTCTGGGAAGGCAAGCCTAAGGAAACCCCCATAATGAGTGATTCCCTTGTGCTAAGAGTCCATGCCCCTCACAACTTTTTTTTTTTTTCTTTTCTTTTCGAACGGAGTTTCGCTCTTGCTGCCCAGGCTGGAGTGCAACGGCACGACCTCCACTCACCGCAACTTCCGTTTCTGGGGTTCAAGCAATTCTCCTGCCTCACCCTCCTGAGTAGCTGGGATTATAGGCATGTGCTGCTGCCACACCCAGATAATTTTTTGTATTTTTAGTAGAGATGGGTTTTCACCGTGCTAGCCAGGATGGTCTCAATCTTCCAACCTCAGGTGATCTGCCCCCCTCAGCCTCCCAAAGTACTGGGATTACAGGCATGAGCCACCTCGCCAAGCCCAATTTTTATTTTATTTTACTTTGTTTATTTATTTATTTAGAGACAGATGTCTCACTAAGTTGCCCAGGCTGCTGGACTCAAACTCCTGGGCCCAGCTGATGCTTTTGCCTCCGCCTCCTGGGTAGCTGAGACTACCAGGGTGCAGCACCATGCCCAGCTCTCTCACAGCGTTCTTAGAAGCACAGATTTGGTTCTGGATTTTATCAAAAGCAGTGACATTTTCCATTGCACCAATCAAATCTATTTAGCCAGGGTACGGGATGAGAAATGATCATTGGAGGTCTCAGTGTCAGCGGAACCATCTTGCAGGCCAAAAAGTAAAGATGACCAGAGAGAAGGAACGAGAACACATCCAGGGTGCAGATGTAGAGGCCGAGACAGGCTGGAGGCCTGGGCTGGGATGCGGGGTGAAGGGGCTCACCTTTCCCGTACTCTAAGTCGGAACAGCTCCTGGATTTGCAGGAGTACAGGAGTCCCAGGGACATGATGTGGGCTGATGGGTAGATTCTGTTGCTGACATCTTCAGGCCAGCGCTGGTAGAAGCAGCTCCTAGAGAGGTACAGCCATTTCTTGGAGAAGGCCATGACCAACAGGAGGATAAAGGCAACCAGGCTGAGCTCAGAAGCCAACACCTGGGCCATCCAGTGGAAGCTGCGTGTGATTCCGCATCGAAAGGGCAGCAGAGAGTTCCGGCGCTGGTTTGAGGATCTGCTACTCCTGAGGGAGATGGGGGAGGACCGCAGCCTCCCATCGCGCCCCAGCGCACCTCTGCCCCAGCCTGTCTCCCTGCTCTTCCTTTCCTTTCCAGGTCTCTGATGTTGGTCTTTTCCTCCTTTAGGGAACTCATTCCTAGAGTCCCCTGCATCCATCGTGGTCATCACTTCTCCCACTATCTCCCCTTTCCCTTGCCAGGCTCAGTCGTCTCTCATCTTTTAGATATTTCCATCAGCTGCCACTGTGGAGCCTGGGGTCTAAGAAGGAATGAGGGAGTCTAATAAGAGACCTTGATCTAATAAGAGACTCTTGATCCAAGAGAAGGCCCCACCCCATTCAGCGGTACAGGTCTCTTTCTCCTAACTGCCACGGAATTTTCCTGGGGCACAGTGAGATGGGGGAGGGAGACCAAGGTTTCAGCTTTTTTTTTTTTTTGAGACTGAGTCGTGCTCTGTTGCCCAGGCTGGAGCACAATGGCTCACTCAACCTCTGCCTGCCTCCCAGATTCAAGTAATTCTAATGCCTCAGCCTCCCAAGTAGTTGAGATTACAGGCACACACCATCATGCCCGGCTAATTTTTGTGTTTTTAGTAGAGACAGGGTTTCATTATGTGGGCCAGGCTGCTCTCAAACTCCTGATCTCAGGTGATCCATCCGCCTCGGGCCCCCAAAGTGCTGGGATTACAGGTGTGAGCCACTGTGCCTGGCTTTTTTTGTTTTTTGTTTTTGTTTGTTTGTTCGTTTTTAAAGAGAGACAGGGTCTTGCTCTGTTGCCCAGGCTGGAGTGCAGTGGCACAACCTTGGCTCACTGCAACCTTGAACTCCTAGGTTCAAGTGATTCTCCCACCCCAGCCTCCTGAGTAGCTGGGACTATAAGATTGTGCCACCATGCCTGGCTAATTTTTCAATTGTTTGTAGAGATGGGATCTTGATATTTTGCCCAGGCAGGTCTCAAACTCCTGGCCTCATGAGATCCTCCCCACTTGGCCTCCCAAAGCATTGGGATTACAGGCGTGAGCCAGCCACCATGCCTGGCCCATGGCTTCAGCTCTAATTCCTTTTTTTTTAGTTATTATTTTTGAGACAGAGTCTCGTTCTGTCGCCAGACTGGAGTGCAGTGGTGCAATCTTGGCTCACTGCAATCTCCACCTCCCAGGTTCAAGCAGTTCTCCTGCCTCAGCCTCTTGAGTAGCTGGGACTTCAGGTGCACACCACCACGCCCAGCTAATTTCTGTATTTTTAGTAGAGACAAAGTTTCACCATGTTGGCCAGGATGATCTCAATCTCTTGCCCTCGTGATCCTCCTGCCTCAGCCTCCCAAAGTGCTGGGATTACAGGTGTGAGCCACCATACCCAGTCAGCTCTGACTCTGGAAATCCTTCTCCTCAGGCCACAGTTCACAATTGTGGATTTGATACTTCCCTCCAGCTTCTGCCTCCCTTTGCATATGAACAATGGTCTGTGAGAGGCCCTCCTGTGGTTTGAGACGGTTAATTTGTCCTCACCAAACCTCATGCTGACATTTGCTCCCCAGTGTGGTAGTGTTGGGAGGTGAGAGGGCCTAGTGGGTGGTGTTTGGGTCATGGGGGCAGATGCCTGGTGAACAGATTAATGCCTTCCCTGAGATCTCACTCTATTAGTTCCCCACAATAGCTGGTTGTTTAAAAGAACCTGGCACTGTTACCAAGCCAGAGGGCTCACTGCCTGATGTGCATAGCAGCCAATACTCCAATACTAGGGCACTAGGTTTTGAGAAAAGAAAAGCTTTATTGTAAGTTGACCCACAAGGATACGGGAATCCAGCTCAGATCTGTCTTCCTTCACTGGCCTTCAGACGGTACTTTTATTAGAAAAGTTTCGGGGGTAGATTCTGGGATTAGCGGGTGATTGGTGGAAAGAAAGGAGAAGTCTAGAAGTCCTCGACCATGTGCAGTTATCTCTTCATGCTTCTTCATAGGTTGCATGGGCAACTTTGTGGCATTAGTATGAAACCTCAGGTGGAAATTCCGGCTGTGACATCAGCAAGCTTGTTCTGTGCAGATTGCAGTCAGCCATATTGGTTCCAACTGATTTCAGCCAGTTCTGTTATAAGCAAAGGGAGTTTCAGCATTTCAGCAAGCTGTTTCTTAGCTGCCATCCTGTAAACTCAAAAATGTCTGTTAATTGCTGGTTTATTTAACTCTTTGGGGCACAGTTTCAGCTCCTCCCTTACCTTGTGATCTCTGCACAAGCCACCTTTGCCCTCCACCCTAAGTGGAAGCAGCCTGGCGTTCTCACCAGATGCCCCATCTTGAACTTTCCAGCCATCAGAATTGTGAGCCAAATAACCCTTTTTTTCTTCATAATTTATTCAGCCTCAAGTATTCTGTTATAGCAACACGAAATGGACTAGGACAGTCTCCTCTTCTCTTCCTATTTCCTCTGCCCTAACCCCAACCCCGAATGCTCACTGATGGAGCAGGGGGAGGGAGCAGGAGCTTGTCCCCAGGAAAATATCCTCCCTCCAGTGTTCTTTGGAAATGTCTTGCAAAGATGTCATCAAGCTTCCCGCTGCTTTCCCCAACCCCTTCACCTTCCTCCCATCTCTCTACTCACTGCTAATCAATCACTACCAGTTCCTTCCCTCTTCTTTTAACTTTTCGTTTTCCTTTCTTTTTTTCTCGGCACCAGAAGGAGGGTGTAGGCTGAGAATGGAGCCTGGGGGTGTCATGCCATCTGAGAAGATTATTATTATTATTTTGAGACAGAGTCATGCTCCATCACCCCGGTCAGAGGGAGTCTCTGTCTCAGAAACAGACAAACAAAACACAGGCTTTGGGGTCCAACAGGCAAAGGTATGAAAAGTCGGTCTTCCTCTTTTTTTTTTTTTTTTTGAGATGGGGTTTTGCTCTTGTTGCCCAGGCTGGAGTGCAATGGCATGATCTCAGTTGGCTCACTCCAACCTCCGCCTCCAGGGTTCAAGCGATTCTCCCAAGTAGCTGGGATTACAGGCATGTTCCACCATGCCCAGCTAATTATTTGTATCTAGTACAGACAAGATTTCACCACGTCAGGCTGGTCTCAAACTCCTGTCCTCAGGTGATTCATATGCCTCGGCCTCCCAAAGTGCTAGGATTAGAGGTGTGTCCACCACGCCCAGCCGGGTCTTCCTTTTAATAGCCCTGTGAACCTGGATGTCATATCTTTATGCCTCAGTTTACTCATCTGTAACACAGGAACAATATTTTTCTCATGGACTCGGTAAGCGTGCTGAATGAGATGATGAACAAAAAGCACTTGCTAGTTCATAGTAAATTCCCAGTAACTGGTAATTATATTGTTAAATTGTCGTTTTAACTGTTTTTACAGTCTTTCACTAGCAGACAGGGAAGGAGCAAAAATGCAGGAGATAATTCCTGGCAGGATCCTTGCCAGTCAGTGGCATCTGCAAATCATGGAACAGAATCCAAATTAACTCTCCTTGTAAGCAAAAGGAGAGTTAACTGTGAATCCTGATGTCACATGTGTAGTGGGACCTCAGGAACGGTTGGAAGTGGAAATTCAAACCCTGTGAGGGTGCTTCCTCTGGCTTTGGTCTCTGCCCCTCCCTGGGCATCTTGCTCTGTCTCTGCAGACGAGCCTTTTCCTCTGCTCTGGTCCACATGGTGGAAAATGTGGCCTTCACACTCCAAGCTGTGCATCAGACACCTCCAGCTGCCGGAGGAGAGACCTCTCTGTCCCAAGTCCAAACATTCTCTGGCCCTGCCAGGGATGAGTGTCATCTTCTTTTTTTTTTTTAGAGTTTCACTCTTGTTGCCCATGCTGGAGTGCAATGGCACAGTCTCTGATCATTGCAACTTCTTCCTCCCTGGTTCAAGTGATTCTCCTGCCTCAGCCTCCCAAGTAGCTGGGATTACAGGCATGCACCACTACACCTGGCTAATTTTGTATTTTTAGTAGAGACGGGGTTTCTCCACGTTTGTCAGACTGGTCTTGAACTCCCAACCTCAGGTGATCTTCCCACCTCGGCCTCCCAAAGTGCTGGGATTACAGGCGTGAGCCACCACGCCCAGCCTGAAAGTCATCCTTAGAATAAGCAGCCACACTGGGGCACTGAGTCAGAAGACAGAATCTTGAAGACAGAGAAAGAGGGGAAAGTGTGCTGGCAGAGGAGGTGGTGGGCCTGCAGGGAATGTTGTTTACACAGAGCCAGCGTCATCAGGATTGGGCATCCTCCCTCGAATCCTCTTTAGTTTTTCAGTTTTTCCCGGAGTTTCTAAGAGTTTTTAATAAGCAGTTCTCACAGCAACACACAACATGGAAGAATCTTGGAAACAGAATGTTTCCTGAAAAATGTGACCCCCAGAAGTCTCCACCGTACATATGATGCCATTTTTATAGAGCTCATAACCAAGCTCAACAAACAAAGCATTGTTTAAGCTTACGTAAGCTTATGATTGTATGGTTGTTTTTAAAAAGCAGAGGCACAGTAAACACGAAATATTATATGATGGTTACTTCTCAGAAACGCAGAGGAATGGGATGAGGAGTATTACACAGGCACATACACATTATTATTATTTATTTATTTTTGAGAGGAGTCTCATTCTGTCTGTCATCTAGGCTGGAGTGCAGAGGCACGATCTCGGCTCACTGCAACCTCCCCCTCCCGGGTTCAAGCGATTCTCCTGCCTCAGCCTCCTGAGTATCTGGGATTACAGGCGCATGCCACCACACCAGGCTAATTTTTGTATTTTTAGTGAAGACGGGGTTTCAACATGTTGGTCAGGCTGGTCTTGAACTCCTGACTTCGTGATCCTCCTGCCTCAGCCTCCTAAAGTGCTGGGATTACAGGAATGAGCCACCATGCCTGGCACACATTATTAGCAATAGTCTAGTTCCTGGGTTGAGTGATTGGTGCATGGATATTCTTTTTATTATTATTATTTTAACTTTTTTTTTTTTTACAAGCCAGCAGAATAGCCTTTTTTTTTTTTTTTTTTTTTTTTTTTGAGAGAGAGTCTCACTTTGTTGCCCATGCCGGAGTGCAGTGGCGCAATCTCGGCTCACTGCAACCTCTGTCTCCTGGGTTCAAGCGATTCTCCTGTCTCAGCCTCCTGAATAGTTGAGATTACAGGCATTTGCCACCACACTCAGCTAACCGTTTTTGTATTTTTAGTAGAGACAGGGTTTCACCCTGTTGGCCAGGCTGGTCTGGACCTCCTGACCTCAGGGGATGCACCTGCCTCAGCCTCCCAAAGTGCTAGATAACAGGTGTGAACCACCTCGCCTGGCCCTTTTTTTTGGTGGGGGGGACAAATCTCACTCTGTCACCACCTAGGCTAGAGTGCAGTGACACCATCATAGCTGAACTCTTGTGCTCAAGCAACCCTCCCACTTCAGCCTCCGGAGTAGCTGGATTACAGGTGTGCTAATGCACCACCACACCTAGCTAATTTTTTTTTTTTTTTTTTAAGTAGAGATGGGGTGAACTGTATTGCCCAGGCTGGTCTCAAACTCCTGGGCTCAAGTCATCTTCCCACCTTGGCCTCCCAAAGTGCTGGGATTACAGGCACAAGCCACTGTGCCTGGCCAGGTATTCATTATATTATAATCATTTACAACTAACTTAGATTTCCTATCATCTTTTGAATGTATCAAACATTGTTTTTCAGAAAGTAATTACAAAGAATTCAAGAAAGGAAATGTAATCTTAGTGATTACTAACTCGTCAACAAAAGATATTTATATAGTTACAATGTATAAGGTAAACACTGTTAGTTGAGTTTCAACTCTTGGAATCAACAGATGAACAAAGCAAGGAAGACTTAACTATAGCCACAAAATAAACATAACTGTCATCAGCCTTGATGTTGCCCAAACAAAAGCCTAGAAGATGTAAACTGGAAGGTGGAAGGAGAAGACAGCTGAAGGGAAGGGTGGCAGCTGTCCACTAATAACACAGGGAGAGTTGACAGAGAAATTCCCTAGATTCCTTGCTTCTAGGTTGGGATATCTCTGACACATGTCCTACATCAGGAGCTGACAAACTTTTTCTGTAAAAAATCCATATAGGCCGGGTGCGGTGGCTCACACCTGTAATCCTAGCACTTTGGGAGGCTGAAGCAGGCAGGTCACAAGGTTAGGAGTTTGAGACCAGCCTGGCCAATATAGTGAAACCCTGTCTCTACTAAAAATACAAAAATTAGCTGGGCGTGATGGCATGCGCCTGTAGTCCCAGCTACTCTGGAGGCTGAGGCAGGAGCAACACTTGAACCCGGGAGGCAGAGGTTGCAGAGAGCGGAAATTGTGCCACTGCACTCCAGGCTGAGCAACAGAGTGAGATTCCATCTCAAAAAAAAAAATCCAGATAATAAGCCAGGCACAGTGGCTCACACCTGTAATCCCAGCCCTTTGAGAGGCTGAGGCAGGTGGATCATGAGGTCAGGAGTTTGAGACCAGCCTAGCCAACATGGTGAAACACTGTCTCCACAAAAA